>JAJHUR010048560.1:0-36986 GCA_027495735.1 Lutjanus campechanus | reverse complement strand
AATGTAATTTGCATGCAAAATAGGTCCACCCAACTAATGGACCCAAATAAAAAAAAAAAAAAAAAAAAAAAAACATCTTTTGGCAACATTTCAAAAGTTAAATTAAACTAAATTTTGCTGGAATAAAGGGGACCTTGAAACCTTGGTTCAGAATCAGTTAATGTTTGGGTGATTCAGTTCCTAGTTGTACTAATACAGCTTGACAAACTCTGCTGTATATGTTCATGATGTCACTTACATCATAACAGCAGCTGACATTGTTGCAGTTTGTTCAGAGTAAAGTCAAAGAGAACCACTAATGTACATTACTTTGTACTTAAAATAAAGACCAAACTAAATTATTGTGTTGTGAGCAAGAACTTTCACTTTCTTCTTCTCCAGGCCACATGCTCTTGGCAGTACGAGCGCCATCTGGCACACAGCTAGACGTTCCCATTCCCAAAGTTGTAAGTCCTGCATCACTGGAACATACTGCTTTTTTGTCTTTCTTCAATTCAGATGAGATACTTTATTATTTGCAAACATGTTCTTTCAGGTCTGGAACAGCCCAGTGGAGTACCAGATCCACATGAAAAGCATCAATGGGCCAATAGACGTCGTACTTCTTAACAAATGCTCTGTCAGCTCTGTTCCTGTTGTATTTCCAGTCCCACCGCCTGAAGAGATTTTACGAAGTGCCAGTTCTGCCATGTCTACTTCAGATGAGACAGAGAGTGGTATTGCACCTTGTCAGGCATCAGCTAATACAAAACATAGCACCAGAGCTAGACAGACAGCCACGGAGGACTTACGACGTCCTCAGTTATCGTCACTTATAAACACTGAGCTTAAAAGAACTGATGCATCTGGATTTGAGTATTTTAGCTTGTACAATATCTGAAATGCGTTTTGATGATGTGCCACTGAAAGAGGAACCGGACACTCCATTTGAGCGTGAAGTCAATTCCTTGCCATACTGATCCAAAGTGGTTGGTGAGAACATTACTTGAATTTGATCGAGGGCATGAAGAACAAAATGTCACTTTTTTCACAGTTAATCTATTTTCTCTGGAAAGAGGCACAGACCTGCTGTTGCAATGAGACTTTAGTCTGGGATCAGAATCAGTTCATTTAACAGTAAAAAGTGACATATGCATGTAGGTAGTGCATATAGGTCAGGCTGCAAATAATCATTTTTTATTGTTGATTAATCTGTAGATTATTTTCATGATTCCAGTAATTGTTTCATCTAAAAAGTGTTAAATTGTGAAAAATGCTCATCACAATTTCTCAGAGCCCAATGTGATGTCTTTAAACTGCTTCTTTTGTCCAACCAACAGTCCAAAACGAAAAGACTCTTCACTCTTCAGCATATCTTTACATTTAAGTACTTGGAACCCACAAATGTACATTTTTGCTTGAAATACAACTGACAGAATTGATTATTAAAATGATTTATAACAAATTTTCTTTTGATTCACTGATTAATTAAATAACTAAATGATACAACTCTACATATAAGTTACTAAATCAAAAAAGTGGATTCAATCGTAAGTTAAAAACACTATTTTTAACACTGATCAGATACTTGAGAAACATTACTGCTGTTTTGTTATTATCACAAGTTTTTGTTATCTGAACTGAGCTGGAGATAACACAGACATCAAACCCTTCCCACACTGACTGACCGATGAAAACAGTTTATCAGTTACATATCTCAGTGGTTTCTGGCTCTGTGGTGTCGTTCTCTGCATCCTTGATTATTTCTTGCATGTTCACACAGTAATGTGTTACTGCCTCATGCATGTTTCTTTCAGTGCTGCTGTCTTTTAGATTGACATACATAGAGTGCTTGTTTTATCTTGTGTCTCTGAATTATTTATGTTCATTAAATAAATAAATTCTTATGTAAATGTATTTGACTGTGCATGTCTTTCCTTATTCTGTAGAAATAATGAATGCAGATGTAATCTCTAAGCTCATGGCCTCTGAAAGTAAGTGTATTTTATTTGCTGACTTCATATATATTAGATTCATATCTATCATACATTGGTACTTGTAGTACATTTGTGTTAATCACATGTTTACCTGTGCTCCTCAGTTTCTTTCTCCACTCCACGGTCTGTCTCCGCCCCCATCTGAACAGGAGTTCATGTATAATCTGGATGAGCATGAAGGCCTCTTTGACCTCTTTGACACTCTTGTGCTCAATGTTTGATCATGACCTCCTATGTTAAGACTACATATGCAAATGTTTTTAATCTGGAACACAGATAGTTTTTAAATAGTTATTTGATCATAACAAATAATAAACAAATTATTCTGAATATTGTGTCCACCTCATTCATACACTGAGAAGCAAAAATATAATACAAATACAAAAAAATACAGTCCAATGCAACACCACAAACTACAGCTTCATGGGGTCTTTGACAGTGTCGGCTATAATAACAAAGATTCACTGTATTAATATTGCAGGACTGATGTAATAATTTGGATTACAGTGTGCATGAGTTTACATTTTGGTCCCTCACATGAATCTTCAGGTTTTAGAGACAATTTCTCACTGTGTTGATTAGACATCCTGGGTACTTGCAGGCAGTCCACTGAGCTACATGCTGAAGTTGGCATGCTTACTGCTGATGTTAAGTAGGAATGTTTATCTTGTTCACCATCTTAGGTTTGCATGCTATCATTTGCTTAAAGTACAGCTGGGGCTGATGGAAATGTCATTTGTTTTGCAGCTATTTGCTCATAAACCAAAGTTTTTGACAATTTGAAACTTTGACCTCACGGTGGTGCTAGATGAAAAGTCAGAGGATCACCGCAGTTATTAAAATTCATTCTGAGGGGATCATGAATACCTGCACAAAATTTCATGGCAATCTATTCAGCATTTGCTGAGATATTTTAGTTTGTACCAGTGTGGTGGATTGACAGACTGACATTGTTATCCCTTCAGCCATACTGCTAACATGGTTAAAAACCACCGATTCATATTTATTCTAGATGGGGTCTATAAATATACTGAGACGGTCATGCCGGCCCTGCCAAACAGTCCTTGAGTAAGTTACTCAGCGATCAGCAGTGTATGGAGAGCCGTTCAGATCTGCAGGTTACAAAGAAGCGAAATAGTCTTTTATTCTCAGATGGAGTGACACTTAACCACTGCATGCACACATTAAAAGGCACAGCACCAGTGTGAGGGCATTAGGTACCCAGACAGGAAAAATTATGTGAAATGAAAATATCCTTTAGTACATGGAAATTATGCAGTGTTGGGTTTGTTGCTTTTCCAGGTGATGGAAATCAGAATGATGATATTAGAAAAATATGTATGGGGAAATGTGTATTTTGCAGCCAGGCTTCCACTTACGGGTTGCCACATTAGTTATAGCTGGTGACAAACATAAATCAACATATCTCCTTACAAATACATTATAGTTTGTTTTGAATCAGTGACACTAAATCTGTGGCCTATGGGCCAAATCTGCCCCCCGAAAGGCTGCCCGGTGGCCCTTTTCTAGAGTGCAGTAGGATCTGACAGTGAGCTCTGCAGTGGAAGACAACTATTAGCTGAGGATAAAAAGTACAAAATTTCCCTTGGAAATGTAGTGAAAGGAAGAATAAAATAACATAAAAAAATTAAATAAAATACAATAGTTAAGAACAGTACTGGAGTAAATGTACTTACTTTCTTCCCCCCACTGGTCGTTTAAATACCTTCCGTGAGCTGTTTCACGGGAGTCAGTGCTGGTACAGCTCGTCCACCCGCTGAAGGTCGTGTCCAGAAGGGAACCCTAGACTTTTGAATTTCACGCGAGATTTGTACACGTTGTTTCCTCATTGAACACGCTGAGCAAACTAATTGTATTTTATTATGTGACAACACTATAGTCAAGACCTGAGTTGATTTAGGAACAGAAAACACTTGGTTGCCGTTCGGAAAAGACCAGGGTTTGGGTTTAATTGATCACTCTCGCGAGATTGTCCGCGAGTCTGGGGTTCTTTCCTGGAGGTATCTAATAACGTGTGATGTCGTTGCTATGGGAACATGTTATGTTTGAGCCAGTCAACTTATTTGAGTTCAAGTGCCAGCTGACTGTGTGCGAGCTTCTCAGAACCACTGAAACACTGCCCGTTTCTTTGTGTTATTCGCGATATTTGTATGATGGTGAGCAAAGCGTTCTTTAAATTAATTCATCACAACCATAAGCGTTCATAGATCGCTAACTACAGTAAATAACTGCCGTTAGCTGTTAGCTACCTAGCAGCTAACACTTGTGTATTTCATAGCCTATTTGACAATATTTTTTGTGCTTCTCTTGTGTTATAATTATATTAATGAGTTAATAAAAAGAACAATAGTAGGATATACTTAGCCATAATAACAACTGTAATAGTAAAGAAATATGATTGGTTGTCAGAGGGAAGCATTTCTTAACATTATTCTACTCTATGTTGACTTATCCAGCCACCCAAAAAGAAAGGCTCAAGTAAAAAGCCTGCAAAGGCAAGGACGCCCACACTGATAGATGGTCTTACCAAGGAGGAGATGTCCAAAGAGCAGGTCAGAGCTGAATGTGATGTATGTATGAAAATGTGTTTAAATGCAGGAAATCTACATATTTGAGAGGTTGAAAACAGCATCATCTACCATTTTTGCATGAACAATGACTTTTTGATGATTAATCAATTATCAAAATACTTTATTAGTTTAGCTCTTATTCACCACTTTCCTGGTCGGGCAAGTGACCGACATGGCATATTACTTGCCCCAGGCAAGCGGACAGCCCTTATTGCCCTGAACAGCAATATCTCTTTCCAAAATATTATGGACAGCAGAAAAAAATGGTTCCTACATGAAGCTGCTCACAGCAAGGTCTATGGATTATCTTAAGTAACTGGGTCATGATTTCTTTAAAAAGACATTGCGGTTGACTTTTTCAAATGTATTTTTTATATTTGAGAGAAGACAGACATCTCTATGGCCAATATTTCAAAAACACAGCAACTCACACCAAAACTGTCTAGATAGATAAATAGCTCTACAGGTAAGAGGAAAAATAATAATTTTTAAAATTCAGCTCAAACCCCCGTTTTTTAATGCAGATTTATGTTATAAATTTGTGGTCTATAAACCGATGCCTGAATAGCCTTAAAGACATCATCAGGATTATTTTCTCAGACTTAATTTCAGAGCCACAAAGGACAATATATGTCTCTTTTCACAGGCTAGTAGTAGTAGTAGTAGTAGTTAGTAGTGCCCCCTGTGAACAGTAAATTGACTTTGACAAATGAGGCGATGATTTACAGCACTTGGTTGTTATAGTAACCAAAAGCTACCAAACATTTACATAGTTCATGCCCACACTAAAGTATGTTTTTATTTCAGCTGGAAGAGCACATTGTGCGCCTTCGAGAAGAGCTGGATCGAGAGAGAGAGGAGAGAAACTACTTTCAGTTGGAGAGGGACAAGATCCACACCTTCTGGGAGATCACAGACAGACAGCTAGAGGAGGTGAAGGCTGAACGGAAGAACCTAGATAAGGAAATAGAGGAGGATGAGGGGCGCCACCAAGTAGAGATCAAGGTAAGGTTAATAGACAGATATACTATAGCAGTACTGTATACTGTCAAACAGTGCCCAAAACCACTGGCTAGATTTTCCCAAGTGTATATTTTAAGGCAGAAACTGTCAGAACAGGTAGCAAGGCTGACCTATTTTTTAAGCCTCTTCAACTTTTTTGACACAACCGGTGTATCCTTTGCTATCCCACAGTCCATTGTGCTTCAGTCTTTTCCTTAGTGGCCTTTCTTATAGGCTGTCCTCTCAGCTGTTAAAGTCAGGGAAAATCATATGATTCTATCGCATTTATTGGATAGCCCTCAGTTTGTCATCAATCATATACTATATTTGAAACTATACTATATTACATTTAAAACGCTTAACTTTTAATATATTATTTAATTACTAGGCCAACAAAAAGTCAATAGCAATGAATTCCACTGTTTTGTTATTAGCATTCTGATACCAGTACCAGTATTGGAAAATGCCTCAGATTCTGGCTAAAATACTCGAAAAAAGACCCCGACACTTGCAGCACCAACCCGTACACCACTGTTTCCCTTCATGATGGTGACATCATGTTCTCTGGCACTCATTCACTGTATGTATCCTATTTGTTCATGTTTTAGAAAGGGTTTAACCTAAGCCAGGCCATACAACAATGTTAGCAATCATATCACACCAAGAGAGGGCTAGTAGTACACAGCTGTTAAAAAGTAATAACAGTATTTAATTTTTAACATACTGGTATCAGATTGGTGCTCGGTATTTGCCGGAACACAAACATAAGATATCGGGATCAGTACTGGGATGGAAGAAATGGCATCGGACCACCTCTAGTCATGACTATATTTACATTGTAAATCAAACCTCACAACTCACACTTTAGATACAGTTGTGATGAAACATTGCCTGATAGATTTCACAGTTTTTCTTCAGGTGTAATGGAATCCTGAAATAATGACTATCCGAAAAAGTCACAGATAATAGAATGATAAATCATTTTTAATGCTCTCAGATTAGTTCAAATATCACAGGCTTCTCTACAAATTGAAAATGCATCTCCCATCTCTTTATCTCTGTGGGTGTCAAAGCTCTACAGATAATGTCACAGATATATTGCCATCCATATAAAAGAGGATTGCTTTTAGTTATTTTCATAAAAGGCTACCATTTTGCAGACATACTGAGTTTTTCTCAGATTAAATGCAAAATGCAAAGTAACCAATGGCAGTTGCCATTACATAAAAGAAGTGGAGCAGATGGTACTGCATTCTACTGAAACACCGGTTACTGAGAGGGTGTCCAGTTGATGACCCTGCACACTTGTTTGCACTTTTACACTTACATAAATATTCCTAAGTTAGCTTTTATGTTCTTTTTTGATAAGACAGGTCAAGGAGGGTACATAATTCAGGAAGGGTTTCTCATACCAGAGGGACAGCTAACTAGTGTCTATTTGTAAGTCTGTTGGTACCGCATATGCAGTGGTGGTGGTTGGACAACTGAGCGAGTCATGGCAGCTATTCAGATGAAGCTGCCTATTCAATCCAGTTGGACCAGCAACAGTAGTTTAGCCTTAGCATATAGTGCAGCTATAAAAGCCAGCGAGTGTCTGCTCTTTGATCAGGTAAAGGTAATTTAAAGGCAGCTTAAAGGTAAATTAGGACAGGGCTTGAGAGTAGCTTCACCTGTCGCAGGGCAAGTGTCCGGGAGTGACTAGTTGCATATAATGGTGTGTCATAATTAAAATAGAAAATAAATGTACTTGTAATCCATTACAGTTACTGGGAAAATATTAAATTAAATTAAAGGCAGACTATACAGGATTTTCCCAAAAAAACAATGCACAGACTCATACATAGACTGAATGGCTGAATTCATTTTATATTTGCATATTCTTTTTTCCTCACTAGGTGTATAAGCAGAAGATGAAGCACCTGCTGTGTGAACATCAGAACACAATCTCTGAGTTAAAAGAGGATGGTTTAGTCTCCACTGAGGTGCTTCAGAAAGAGCAAGAAAAACTAGAGAACGAGCTTCATAAGGAAATGAGAGCCATTGTGGTAGACATGCAGGAGCTCAACAATGAAAACCTTGTCAAGGAGCTTGAACTGGTTTGTAGAACACAGCAAGTTTATGTCTATTTTATTTCTAAACTTAAAGATTTGTGGATTTCTCTTTAGTCTGATATATTTCAACACATAAGCACCTATGCTACAAATACCACTTTGGTTGTGATCTCAACAGGCACATGATGAAGAAATGGCTAAAGCAAGGAACAGCTGGGAGAAGCAGCTCACAGGTAAATAAACTTATTTCATTTTGAGTTGAATTCAACACCCTGGGCTGTTAAAAATTAGATGGGAACCATCATTTTCTATCACTGTTTGTGTAGACATTAAATCCAAGTATCAGAAAAAGATGGAGTTGCTGCCACAGGAGCTGGACGGCATGAGGAAACAACAGACCATTGGGACAGAGGACCAGTGGAACAGCCACATCACTGGTCTTACTGATGACCACAACAAAGCTCTCAGTGAAGTTACTGCACTCCTTGTTAGCACGGAACAGGATCTGGACATGAACAGTTCACTCAAGGTATAAGTGTGCGTATTCAGCGCCCCAAGAAATTTTTAGATGTTTTGCAACTCATGATTGTTTTCATTATTGATGAATCTACTAATTATTTGTTGCAATTAATTGATGAATTGTTTAGCCTGCCCAACATGTTGTCCTTAAAGCTTCTACAAGGAGTTTTTAACTGATTATAAAACAATCTCAATTTAATACTGATGCCTATAGATGACCTAGATTAACAACTTAATAATAATGATAAACAAATAATAAACAAATAATAATAATAAATGATCTCCATCCGTCCATCCGTCCGTCACTAATTTTAATTAATAATAAGCTAATTTTACTTACTATGGCTGTGATATATATCACATATGACAGGGTGATTAAATCGTCAGGCTAAAATTTTTCTTCTGATAATTTTATTTTTGATGTTATATTTATGGTGGAAACACTACTGCTTTTATCCACATCGAAAATCAAGAAAATATGAGTTCCTTGCAGTAGCTTTAAATAGCTTGCTATGATTGATAATGAGTTTGATATTTAAAATAATAAAACAGAATAATAAATAAAACAGAAAAGTCATCAAATTTTAGAAGCTGTAACCTGATAATGTGTGGGAGTTTTCCTTGATAACTGAGTCTGGCTGGGTGATTGGGTTGTTGATTAATTGTTGCAACAGTTGTTTTGATCAAGTTGTGTTTCATTTACTTTTCTTAGAAACAAATTGCTGGCCTGCAGACGGAACAGAAGGTGAAGGAAAAGGACCTGTCCCTCCTCTTGCAGGATAACAAACGTCTTGCTGAGCTTCTCTCAAAAGCTAAACAGGAAAATGCTGACAATGAGAAAAAAACGAAGTACTACACAGCAAAAAAGGTTATGTTGGTGCCTGTGTTTGTGAATTTTTAAAAACTATATTATACTTGTGCAATTTGTGCAATTTTATTTGCTGCTAGTAGCTCTTTAATGGGTGCCTCGAGAAGCATTTACCTTTGTAACTGGCATGCAGCATACAGTACGTGGACTCAATGTTAATTTGTGACACTTTTTTACAGGATGCCACTGAAAAGATCAAGAAAAAGGAGCTAGATGATCTGAAATGCGATAACGAGGCACTGGAACAGAAATTCAGCAAGGTGAAAGCTAAGACTGAGTTGCACAATGTCATGTTGCTCAATTGTTAGCTTGATTCATGTGCACATTGGATGTGAGCCAAATGCTTTGTGTACTGGTGGGTATTTATGTGAATGTCTTTGCATCTGTTTTTTGTGCATGCACATGTAACACAGCTTCAGCTGGAAAGGGACGAGTTGTACAAGACGTTCACTCAAAATATTCAGAAGGTGCAGCATAAAGCTGGCGTGAGGAGCGTAATGCTGGAAAGGAAGCTGAAAACTCTGACAGACAGTGTGGAGAAGACACAGGCTCAGCTCTCCTCTGTGCTCTCTGCCTCCAACGTTGACCAAATTGCCCTCAGTGGGGTCACAAACAAAATTGAGGTACCGTTATGCTTGTTTGTTTTAAGTCATTTGTGTGCTCTTCCATCGCTGATGTCATTTTTACTCTTTTTTCACTCTGGCTGCAGTGTGTATTTAATGCACATTGCCCTACTGTTTGTACAAGAACATAAAAGAGATATGCTTTTGTTTGTAGGAAAATCTTGACTCCAGTAATAATACCATCAAGAACTTACAGTATAAAAAAGCTCAGATTTCCCAGGTTAGTAGTTAATTTACTTCATGAATGTGCTGTCATGCATTTGTTTCTGATGTTTATTTGTGCAGTAATATTCATACTTACATGAAAAAAACTGTGTATTCGGCAGGCCCGTAATGATTTGCTGCTGACCTACGAAGCAAAGCAAAGGGCTCTTGGTGTCCCTGTGGAGGAGCTTTGTGTAAAGCCCTTTGAGAGCAGTCTTGCTGGGAAAGGTGTGGATCTTGGGTTTGCTCCAAAATGAAAAGCCATGAATTTAACGAAATGGGAGACTGAACCATTTACAGCAAATCTCACTATCTTCTTTACTTCTGATCTCTACAGCGGTGTACAAGGGCCTTTATTCTCAAACGTTTATTTTCAAAATGCAAAATTAAGAAAATTAATTATCCTCTCATTTTGTGCAACTTACGGCTAGCACTAATACCCCTCAGTAAATGTTTTTAGAATCAGACATGTTTCTCATATTTTCCTTTGCTACAAATGTTGACGTTTTAGTAACACAAAAATATTACCAAGAAATATTGTTTTCTTTATGGTATCATGTAATTAAGAGAAAACAATCAGAGTTTAAAGTAAAATGCCCATCATGCCCTGGATTGACACTGCCCTCCAAAGGCAGATATAAGTAACTACAGTGGCATTGAAATAAAAATAAAGGGTTTAAAGTTAAACAGATAAAGAAGTTGTAATGCCTTTATTTTTAAACTTTTTAGACTAATTTGGACTATATCTAAATACATGAACTCAACAAATCTAGATTTGTAGGAGTAACAGAACAGATCTGGAGTGCAGTGGTGTTCCTGTTGATGTCACAGGTCACTATTTAAACCAAGTGTGTAAACTTGCAGTCACTTTTTTGACTCTGTACTATTTTGCTAGTTTGAAAATACCTATATTTATGGGATTTTAACAAGTCGGTGGTGTTTTTCAAGTGTTTGATTTCAGAAAGTGGGCAACAGGTGTCGCTGTCCCCTCATTTTATGACTTTCTTTTTACAACTTTGTCCATAGTGTTCTTCCTGGAGGGGCCACTGTAGAATAAAACTAAGAACTGAACTAAGTTATGAACTAAGCTATGAAATTTTCTCTTTTCTCAACTTTTTTGTTTGTACAAAAACTCGAATGTATCTACCATGTTCAGCTGCAGGGTTAAAACTGAACTTGAAATTCGTTAGTGTGACACTGCTAAAGATAAAGAGAAACTGTCTAAAGATTCCCCAGAGCTTCAGCTACTGTATCATTCATAATACTACAGAAGACATTTTGTAAAAAAAAAATAAACCAGTATCTGGAAACAAGTTAGCAGCAGCAAAATGTGATCTAGACATCCCTACCTTTGACTGAGGACTTTGACTTTCCAATAAGGAATGTGAAATAACTTCATAAAGAGCCACTGACCTCAAAGATACCTGGGCCTATGCCAGGTAAGCCTGTTCACCAGTCCATCTCTGTATGGAGAGTATCAACAAGTTTAAAAAAAAAAAAAAATCCTTTCACACAAAGGGAATTCAAGGTATAGATGACCTTTTATATGCTCTGTAAGTTCATTCATGCTGTTCAGACTGCTTTAAGAAGAAGGCTGTTTGTTAATAATGAAATAGTTTGTCTTTTTGCTGTTCTTTCTTTTTAAAGCACAATAGGACATTCTGTTCAATTATGTATGTTCCTTGTCAGTGTTCTTGAATAAATAATTAAGAAATAAAAAATCAAGAAACTGTTATTAATGTTTTATTAAATATAAGCTACTAACACAAAGCTCTGCTGTTTATTTTGCAGCTAACTTATCCACATGGTGCTCTTAAAATGAGGCCTGTGGCTCACAACAGTGTGCCAGTTCCTACTGCGTGACTTTATCTTCAAATAACTGTTTATTTATTTCAATGATATGACCTAGTTGTATAAAAGCGTTTTCAACAAAACAAACATTTTACTGCTGAGTAGGAAATGTTCTATTTAGACCATTTAAGCAGTCTGTATTTTAAAAGTGATGGGTTTATAGCCAGTTTAAACAGCCTCTTTAAACAGTTGAAGTCCTTTCAGTCCAATTATAACTGCTTATTTAAATCAGGATTCCTCAACATTTTTCAGGCAATGGGCCCCTTAGCTGATAGAGAGACAGAGCAGGCATCCTTTATCCTACATATATTGCTCTTAATTCTTTTGGGTCTTCTTTCCTTTGCATTTGTCTGTGGCTGCTACATCAGCAGCAGTTGCAGCAGGGCTCATGTTAGGTGTGTTAGCCTCACCCTCTGCACTTTCACCAGTGGTTTCTGAGGTGGAGGGTGTGTTGGAGTCACATGACTATGAAGTCACAAAACAATCCTAAACAAAACTACAACAGTGTCTTTACACATGTGATAATAATACAGCTAATTGGACAATGTGTTTCAATAATAGGTAGCTAACTATTTTGCCATGGTGATAGGCAACTCATAGTGAATAAGTTGGTTAGCTAGCTCCCATGATTGCATAAGGAATCATGGGTCGCCTTTTGTCAGTGTTGCATTAATTAAATGTTTTGTTTTCTCACTAATATGCCAATTTATATCTGCTAATAATTTGACATATTTTATTTTTTTATTTATATTTATATTTTCCAGACGTATTTTTAACATTCAAAAATGAGCAAACAATCCTTTGGCAGCCCCCCGAAGTACCTCTGCTCTGATAACCCCCTAAGGGTCATGGAAATTATGGAAAAAGTTTAAAAACAAAAAACAAAAAAAAAGACAAGAAAAAAAAATATTCCTGTGATATTCACATATATTTATTAGCCGTAAAAACTGGGTTAAAACATTGGGTAAAATAAATTCTCTAATGTCAGTAAATTATTGCAAAGACCAACTCAGGTTACATGTATTTATGCTTCTATATTTCCATTGGAAGATGGCGGCTAAAAGTTGGACTCCAACCAAGTATTCCAATCTCAACAGCTAATTTCACCAGCTGATTTCTGTCATGGCTGAGTTTCCAGCAGAGAGAGGAGGAACGTATGGGGTGGATCCAGTTTCTCATTGAATATTCCTGTGGTGAATCGAGCCCTGCTGCACTGAGTGATCGCTGTTCCCTGCAGTATCAATAATACAGGAGGAAGTTATTGTCCCTGTGCAGGCCACAGTATCATACAGCTAAAGCAAGTGGAGGGAGGGGGTGGTCCTTTCACTCGGCCCTCTAGGATTTCAGGGCCTGCAGACAGTGGTCTGACTCTGGGGAGCCTGCTGCTGTGCCCTTGCACAGGGCTCAATTGTAAGTCCGCCCGACCGAGGGATAAATGTGTCCAAACAGTGACAGCCTGCACAGTCCTGCTGGCCTATCCCCGACAGTAAGACTACACCCCCAACAAACCCAGAGTCACGAGATGAGTCCCAGCTGAGAGACGACTCAATGGGGAATCAGTCAGTGGGAGACATCGGACAGTTAGCGAGTGGGATGGATATCCTGGGTGTGATTAACATGATCCAGATTTTCACCTTGTTTGAGCACCTAGCTGAGTGCTGTGACCTTCCAGTAGCCTTGTGATGCTCCAAAATGCTGAACTGGAGCACAATATTTTGTCGATGCAAGCAGTGACCTAAAGGACTGAGAGACAAGTCCTGTACACCCACGTTTAACCACACTGCACTCCCTTCTGTACAGGGAAACCAGCCAACCAACATACTGTAGCATCACAAGTTAACTCATGAAATATGAAACTGAGCATCAACTCTTAAACCCCAGAGACAAAAAAGGCAAGTGCCCCAAACAGCTAAAAGCACAGAGAGGGATAGAGGACACAGGTGGGAGGGGTGCAGCAGGAGGAGAGAGTGAAAGGTAGAGAAAGTCGGAGTGATGGTGAAACAGAGAGAGGTGCTCAGAAAGAGGTCAGCTCCGAGTGCGTTGACACCACTGAGTTAGAGATGCTTACAAAACCTTGAAGGGATACTTAAGGAAATGAATGGATTATAACTGCTGGTGAGTGATTTTTTTGTTGTTGTTCTCAAATTTTCATTATTGTGAGTGACCAAAAATACTTTAAAAAGAAGTGGGTGCATCCTTTTCCATTTCTGCCTGAACTGTGATCGCTTTAATAATCAGAGCTGTGTATTTAAATATCATACCTCATATTCATAACCTTTCTTTGTTCGCTCTTTTCAGCATCATATATGGTCCCTACACTTCAGTCTTATAGTTTCTATAAATTAAGTACATTAGTGGTACATGTTTTAGTAACCATGCAGTGAAACTGGTAAGGTGATGTGGTAGCCAGTCATTAAGGTTTAATATCCCTTCTCCGCTGAGATACTTTACTCCTTGAGTCCATCCCATCACTGAAAATTAAAAAAGGAGCATACGTTTTAAACACAAGGTGTTGTGGCATCAATAGGAAAAACAGGCTGAAGAGAAGGATGTGACACTGCTGTGTCACTGTGCATGCTGGCATGAGATGAAGATGGCCAAGAAAAGGCCAGGGATGGCCACTCTTAGATTCACAAGCATCATAGTGTGTGCTGTTTTACTGGGACAAGGATCCTCTGAGAAGACAGGTGAGTGCGCCACCAAAACATATTGCTAGATACAATATTTATATGCTCATTACTACATGTGTTTATTTCATGATGCTGTGACTGGTGGGACTCTTTCAGGGGGTGGTAAAGAGGAGCAGAGAGATGCCATTCTTAAGGAGATAATTTCAAAATGGAGTACAAGTTTGAATCCTCAGAAAGCTCCTCCAGAAACAAACAAGGACCAGTCTGTGCACCCTTGGGTGAGGAATATCATGGGGAGCCTAAAAACACTTGGCCTACTTCCCAGCAAGAATCTGCCTTCATTAAACAAGCCAATTGACAGGCACCGTCTCTCTGGCTTCCTCTACAACATCTCCCTGTACCTCCAAGAGATGGGAGCTGAGCTGGAGGAGGCACCAGCGGAGCCAGATGAGGACCAGCTGTGGGAGAAGGTGCTGCATTTCTTCCTCCAGTCTGAAGGAAGTGCTGCACTGAACCAGTGGAGTGGCGGCCGTGTGCCACCACGTCCCAGCGTCAGAGTGCAGGACTGGTTTTTGTCCCTGAGGGGCAGTCCTCACTGGGACTGGGTCCTGGGCCTGCTGCAGAGTCTGCTCAGTCTGTCAGAGCGTCAGCCTCACAGGCCCCTCTTGACTTACTTATCTCAGAACTGGAGGACAGTCAGCGCTGTGCTGGAGGTTGCGCTTCAGGCTCTTGTCAGTGGGACCTATGGCCAGGCCAGCGCTGGCCTGCAGGGCTTCATCTGTGCTCTAAAGGGTCGTAGTGACTGTGCCTTCAATGTGAGCTGGCTTCAGCAGCTGCTGCGCTTCCTAGAAACGCGCAACTGGAAGCCTGTGGTCAGTTTACACCCAGCAGGGGAAGCTGCTGAACACAGTAAGGGTTCAAGTGCGTATGGACGTTTAAAGCCCTTCAGCTTGCCTCCTGAGGCCATGCGGCAGGATGGGTTGTATGGAAATACATCTCTGGAAGACGTGATGGCCACTGGGGACGATCCAGACTCCATGCAAAGTTTACTGCTGCAGGCGTTGTCACGTTCAAGTGGAGGAGAGAGAGGTGGACACTTGGCGCAGAAAAATCTGGCTCTGGTGCAGAGTTTGGATGGGCTGAGGAGGGGCCTCCTGCACAGGGTGGGTAATTCGGTCTATGGGAACCTGAGGAAAAAAGTGTCCCGAGTTACCATGGCACTGCTTGATGATGTCAGCAGCCTGGTGGACGTGCCACAGCCCAATGCTCAGGGCCGGTGCTCAGTTGGTGAGTATGTGGAGCAGTCTGCTGCACAGGTTGTCTGCACAGTCATCACAGATAAGAACTCATTGACTTCAGACAAAAAGCTGAGTTAAAAACTTGACTAAAAACATGCATCATTCAGTGTTGTTAGAAATGTTTAGGTTACATGCATTCATACACACACAATCTAATAATACAATAGAAATGACATAATTAAGAAAGAGCACCCATGGAAAAACCCATGAAATATACACTATAAGAGTTCACAATATAACAGGGTGGAACCATTACACCATAGAGGGGTTCTCTATGATCCACAGAACCACCATAGAACCTCTCAGAGGGTGTTTTAGGTAAAACCTTTCACAGATGGTTCTGGGAATAACCTTTTATGTTGGATTCTAGGTAGAACTCTCAGATGAGCTTCTTCCACCAGCATAGAACCGGCCCCATTCTGGCTTACACATGTAACTTTTAACTGTTTGGAGCATTTCCACCAAAAACAAGTCCATTCAGAACCAGAACAGTTAGTGGGCATATTCATATTCTACAGGTTGTTCATTGAGCAACACCTTCTATTGATGACATCCCTGATTACAATGGCTCCAAGAATATAGAATGGAAAAGGGCCCTGAAAGGGTTCCAGGTGGAACCTTTATAAAAGCTTATACCACTAACCAAAAAGAGCTCTCCTCTTGGGACAAGTTGAAGAACGTTTTATGGTTCTAGTTAGCACCTTTATTGTGTAGTTCACGTGGCTGATGCTGCTGTATGTGGATGCACTCTCATATTTGGATGCTTTGCTTCAGAGGATGTTATTACAAGTGTGCATTAATAATTCTGTAATTAAGTAACACATAAGTTCAAACATATTACAAGAGAAGAACTAAATCATGCATTGTTTTGATTGTATTTTGTGTTATTCACCAAGAAAAACCCATGTTTACAGGCTCATGAGTTTGGCCCTGGTTTCACCTGAAGGATAGCTACAGCAGAGACAGTGACAGTGACTGCCACTGCTTTAAAATCTTTGTAATCATCCTGGATGATGAAAGCATCTGTTGTTAGCCCACCTAATCTCTTTATCCTCTCATTGATGTCAGTAACATTATATCTTGGGCATTGTTAGCTGAGCTGCACTGTTACATCAGGTATAGTCATGTACTGCAGGAGCTTCCAGTTGCCTTTTCCACCACACACTGTCACACTCACTTTGATTTTCTGTTTGCTTTTTGTTTGTCCTTTTGAAGGTGACCTGAGACAACTGATCTTATGGTAAGATATTTTAGGAATGTGACTCACTCACTTACGAGTAAACTGTTAGCAAAGACAGATTCACATTTCTACCATTGCTCTGTAGGGGGATAAGACATAATGTGACGTGGAACGCTCAGGCTTTGGGTGTTAACTCCCAGGGCCTCCCAAACTCATTGCCATTCCTGTCCTGCCCCTCCACTGAAGGAGATGAACTAAGATCACGACAAACACCAGTCCAGTCATCTACAAAAACAGGCCCCTCTTCACGAACAATCTCCCAACGAAAACGCCCTCATGAACTCCTCACTGCACCTCACCGCTCCCATTTCAGCCAGCCCCAGACAGTGGGAACGACAGAGGGCAGTGACCAGCAGAGAGAGATGGAGTTCTCCACCTCGATAGAAATCTTGGAGGCAGCGTGTAATGAATCCATCCCTGGCTTGACAGGCGTCTCCAACTTCACTGTGTTCCTCTACTGTAAGCTGTTTGAAGGGGAGAACGGGTCAGTTGATCATGCAGTGTCCCAGATTGATCTGCACGCCACATGCTCGGATGCAGCTTGGTACCTGTCTGCTGCTGAGGAGGACTTCCTCTGGGTTCATGTCTGCAGTGAGTTCTTTGCCCATGAATTCAACAACACGGTGTGTGCCAACTCCTCCTTCTGGCTGCACAAAGCACATCAGGTAATAGATTACACATAACCGCGTTTAGGGGAGAGGAGTCAAGATAAGATATCCACTTTGTGATGGCTCTGCCAGGATATAAATAGAACCTTTTTTTGCATATGGTTCAGTGCATTTTATTTGCTTTGACAATGTTTAGAGATGTTTAAAGAGAAATGTTTAAATGAGAAGATGTTTAAATGTTGTTTAAAGAGAAAGAAGAATATTTAATGAAATTTGTGCAATATTTTCGGCATTTGATTTCGAAGTAGTTCAACTGTAACCTAGAAGAATTCAGATATTTTTGTTGTAATAGATTTCATTACTAAGGGCAAAAAATACCATGTAACTGACTTTCAAAGTAATCTGACCAAACCCATGATGAATCGCCTTTTTGAGTAGTGTTTCCTGGGAACTTTTTGTTAAATATCTGTGACATTGTATGTCATATTTGTCAGTAGACCTTTTTCAGAACGGCCATATTGTTATGAAATAGTGGTGTAAACACAGGTGTTACCAATGATACTAATTAAAGTCCCATTCCGTTTAGTGTAGCAGAGACTCTGTTTAACCAGAATGTAACAGAACCTTAATCAGTATCATTGGTAACACCTGTCTTTGCACTACAATTTCATGTCAAAATGGCTGCTGTGAAAATTTGCTTGTTATTGCTTGTCACTTGTACTTTATTTTAACATATTCTAACTTAAATATTTGCAGGCCGCACTGACGAAGGACTACCACTTCTTTAACCAGACAAGTATAGACGACTTGTGTGTGCAGCTGTCAGCTGAGGCAACAGGAAGTCCAGGACTCGATGAGAACTCAGGACTTGACGAGAACTGTCTGACCAAGTTAGGCAGCAGGTTGCTCAGCGCCCAGGCTTTCAGACACTGTTTCCTACCCAACAACTCTGTCCTGATCTCAGCTTTGTGTGGGAGAGAGTTCCCTGACTCACACCAATCCCTCCCAGAGGGCAGCTGGGCTGCAGCATACTGCTCAAAAATACAAAACTTCTCCCATTTTGACACTGTTGAGGAGATCTGTCAGTACAGGAAGTGGGCTGTGCATCATTTCACCAACTCAACACTCCTGGAGCTCTGTGGGCAGACACATGGATTTAGAGAGTACATTTGTCTGAACGCCACACTGTACAATCAGCTGTTAAGATTAACGTCTCAGTTTGCTGATTTCTGTGCTGATCTGCAGGTGGAACTGGATGGCAGGAAGTGCCTCCTGCAGAGGCTTTTTGACATGCTCCCAGCACCATATGAGTTTGACACATCGCAGCTGTGCGTGGATCCGGCTCCACTGCTGGTGGAAGTTGTACACAAGCTGAGTGTGTGTGAGGTGGAGGGAGGGGAGCGTGAAGGGTTTTTTGTGCTGCTGGGATACGTGTTGCGGGTCCTGGACTTCATGGTGGGCCTCTCTTCGGGTCTGGATGAGGGGGAAAGAGAGGCGAGACAAGGTTTGAGTCAGGCCATCCTCCTCTCCAGTCTCCTTGACAACACGTCCTGGGCTAGACTGCAGCCAGAAGCCTCCATGAGCGTCCTTCACACTGTGGGAGTCTTCCTCAGGAGAGAGCAGAACGCTACGCTTAAAGAGGACCTGCTGAGCTGCTTCAGTGTAAGACAGCTGACTCACACACACAGACACTGGGGATCGACTGGGGGGCCAATACCAATTATTAGTAATCAAAGAGACTGATAATTGATATCTTGGACCAAAATACTTGTGCAGTAAAAATGAAAATCTTAGTGTAAAAATTTAGAATAACCATTCTGTTGCTTTATGCACTTAATTTTGGGGGCAAATATTGTACTTTTTACTCAAGTGAGGTACATTTATTTTATTTATAAACTGTAAGAGTACACTCAGTGCAGTGCAGATCTCTGCCAGCCAACCCAAAAAGAATATTTGGATGTAACTCGTCTGTAACATTTTGAATAAATCAGCGCATGAATTCTTGAGTTATGGGCAAAAGTGTGTTAAGTGGTGTCACAGTGACCTTTGACCACCAAAATTCAGTCAGTTCATTCTTCAGTCCAAATTGTCATTCGTGCCAAGTTTGAAGAAATTCTCTCAAGGCATTCTTGAGAAATTGTGTTCACAAGAATGGGATGAACCAAACACATAATGACCATGGCCACAGCTGTTGCTGGTATGCATCCATGAAAAAATAGTTTTGTTTAAAAAAAAAAAAAGGCTTTCAAATATTATGAATGGCAACGGTCTTTCAGTATAATTTATGAATTGGCACAAAAATAGGCTTACGCCTGGCGGAGATAATATGTTTTAAAACTGCGGTAATTCCGCCATAAACAAGCCAACACGATGCAACTATGAAACTGCAGTAAATCATACTAGTTTGTGCAGTAATTATTCCTGCTGGATGAAAGCCTGGAGTTGCTCATACATGTGGCCTGAAACGTGGCTGCAGCTAATCTTGAACACTACTGGACCAATCGTTATGATTGTACGCTGACGGACCTTTGTGATTCACAATTTTTGAAAAACCTTGAAAAAGTTTCTTTTTCTGCCTCTGTGCTGGCAACAGCACTAGTCTGCAGGCATTATGTTTTCACGTCATCCCATTAGTCGACTTCACTGTGACATCATAATGTTCAGCTCTCTATCAGTCCTCTGTAAAAATAGTCTCTAAGTGAAGACAACATGCTTCTCACTGGAAATTATTCACTGGAATCAGACATTTATAGTGAAAACCTCCATTTTGCTTTCAGTGATTTCTTTCTTCTGTGTTATGAACAATCATGATATATTATTAAAAATTAGGCTACACAGCAGTATATACAGTCACCTAATGTCAGATAGTGCTGTGGGTGAGACAGAGACGCAGACAGAGAAGTGTCTGCATCAGAGCCAAAGTAGCACATTTTGAAATTAACTTATTTAATCAGCAATCAAACTGAAAAAAATAGCCTAAATAACCTATTTAAAAATAATACAATAATTGGAAAAATGCTGAATATTGGTTGATCGCTAAGACACACGTACACAGAACAGTGAGTGAATAACTTGTTCCTGCTGTTTCATCAGCCCGTCTTGTGGGACCTCATCCAGCGGGACGACAACTCATCTGCTCTCAGGGTACTGCTGCAGGTACAGAGCTTCTGTGTGGCTATATTCACTTTTGACCTTTCAAGACAGATCAGACCTGACCTTTACATCGTGTTGAATCACTTTATTTCACCAGGAGTACCTCCAGATGCCAAGAGACAGCATTCGCACTCTGGTGATGTCTGCTGAAAAAGATGCTGTGAAGAGATTTATCTCCCATATGCATCAAAGTTGGGACCAGCTACAAGTTGAAACAGGCCAGGTATGTTCTTATACTCCAAAAAAAAAAAAAACACTGATGAGACACTTTTTAAGCTTATTAAGCTAATTGTGCTGGTAAAAGCTTCTTTTAAAAAAAAGCTTTTTTAAGAGGCATTTTGCCTTCATTTGATGGGGACAGTTGAAGATATGACAGGAAAGGGGGTAGAGACAGAGGGGATGACATACAGCAAATGGGCTGCAGGTGGGAGTTGAACCGGCGGCTGCTGCAGAGGACTGATAGCTTCAGTACATGGCGTGCACGCTCTGCCAACTGAGCCACAGGGGTACCACCTAAAAGCTCTAATCTCTTAGTAGAATGTACAGTTCTGTTCTGTTGCACTCTCTTGTGCTGTTTCTCTTTTATTTTATTCTACGTGATGGCCCATGCATAGTTAAAGAGGGCCATCAAATACACATCAGTTTCTGTGCAGCTCTTTTGTCTCCTCTGTCAGGCCTCTCAAAAAGAGTTGCAAGCCATGGAAACAATGACCGCTGCTTTCATCCATAAGTTCCCCCGAGTGACCCCAGAGCTGTTTGTGGACCTGTCTCAGTTCATCCCCTTCATGTCTGTCTCTGACATCATGAGCTTTCCTGCCTCCCTGATAGTCAACGACACCGTGTGAGTTACTGACTAAACAACTTAATTGCATTTAGTTTGATATACGTTACTGTCTTTATGCCAACAGCGTCTGTATTGATCTTTAGGTTGACAGCTATTCGTGACCACAGCTCAGGGATGAAGTCACTGCAGAAAAAGGCCTTTGTAAAAAGACTCCTGCAGTCCAGTGTGGTGGGTGATGTCCCTACGTGGCCACCGTACTTCCTCAGTTCCATCCTCCCGCTTCTGCCTTACCTCCCAGTCAGTCATTTTCAGCAACTGACATCACAACAGGTCTGTTTTATTGATTTAAAAATCTTTATAAAACTGCTGTATCTCTTTCTCAGATTTTAGTCATATCAGAGATGATCAGGTGATTTGTAAAGTTACTGAGTGGGAGTCTTACATGTGTACAGATTAAAGAGATTAATTGAAATTGTTGCAATATCTGTAATTGCATCCGAATGCACCACTTTCGCCATGGTGACGGCTATAAATGGACTTTGTTGCTCTTTTTTAAAGGCTGCAGGGGATTGGGAGTGTGTCCACCTGGTCAGGATTTAGAAGTGGGACTATGGCCTAAAAGGTTTAGGAACCACTTAACTTAATAATCTGTTGTCTCCTTTAGCTCACTCCTCTGGTAGAGTTGCTAGGCAACAGCAGTCTGGATGGTGTAAGGGGGCGCCATGTGCTTCGGACCCTCTTCAGCAAGAAGAAGAACCTGACCAGTGATAACATACTGAGGTGCGAACTAGATACCTACTGTTTATATGTTCGTCTGTCTTTATGATTAATTAGAAATACTGACGTTATTGGAGTGCAGTTCTCCAATATGATTCATATTCAGATCTTCAATCCGGCACTCTATGTCGCTTTGTGTCTGGCCATGGTCCAACACATTAACAAGTACTTAATAGTTTGATCATCTGAGGACGTACTTGACATTTTGTTGTCCTGTTTACATGGCCTCGACATACAAGATTCTGATTAATTGGCATCAGTGAGTTAGGCCATAGTTTGTAGAGGGATTGATGCGTGGTGCTGTACTAGACCCTGCTATATCTGACTTCAACCCCCTATATTGAAAAGATGAGCTCTGATAATTTCCCACATCATAGATTTTAAGGACCAATCAGGATATCTTGAAGGTGGGAGGCTGCAAATTCAGGGATGCATGCTGAGTGATTTATAGTTCTACGTACAGCACATGTTAACTAATTACTTTGCTTCTGTTGTAGTATGCAATATCTGATCATATTTTGATCACATACTTTTGTCTGAGGGGAAATTTGCACCAAACACAAAAGCGGTTTTCTTTCCTCAAGCTACTGTTAACAAGGAACAGAAATTAAATACAGCAGTAGTAGAGTGTGTTGCTGGATCCACTAGGACATGTCACATGATTCACAAGCATTTAGCCCAAGACTGTGATTATGCAAATAGGCATCCAGTTTTTTCTACAGTTTGAACCTGGGGCTAAAAATGTGTCTTACTTGAGAAGAAATATATTAATGTGTTCAAGTATTTGAAATACACAATACAAGCACAAATACAAGCTCTTAAAATATTTTGTCCCAATTTTCATTTTATTTTTTTCTACCCAGCAAAGTACAAATTTTAAAAATAATCAAAAGTAATTAAATATGTATTTTAAACACATTCAATTAAAATACTGTCCATTTATGATACCAGGTATGGAAAAATACATAAATTCTCTCTCTCTCTTCTAATTCCCTGTCTTCCTCCATTCTGTCTGCTTTACAATAGAAGCAAAAATGCCAAAAAGGAAAAGTCTTAAAAAGTAAAGTGTAAGTTACTGTCTTTTTGCAGGTTAGGAGTCCTTGCATGTTACCTGGATCCAGGCGACCTGGGTTCATTTCTTCAGGACTCAGCTGTGTCTTTGGCTCTCTGGCAGCAGCTGGCTCAGTGCATGTCCAAGGGGTTCATCAGTGCCAGTGGCAGGGTAAGCAGCACATAAAATCTTCTTTAAACCACTATTAACATCAATTACTTTTTTGTGTTGTTGCACACAGCTTCTGACTAACTCTGTTGAATTGTGTTTCAGCTGTCCTCTTGGTTGATACCAGCCGTTCAGAGCCTGAACATCAGCAGCGTGGCTCCTCCAGAGCTGTCTGCCCTCACTGGTCTGTTACCTCAGTTAGGAGCTTCCTTCCTGCTGTCACTTCCTTCACAACAACTCCTAGAAATCCTCTCACAGCCAGGATTACACAGATACTCCCCAGCACAGGTCAGCAGGGAATTGTTTCATGTGTGACTTTTTGTCATTCTTATTCTAGATAAGTTAAACGTGTTCCACCATTTTATTAGTAAAAATCTGTAGTCTTCTCGATGCCATAGGTTTCAAGTATAGATGTAAATGTCTAAAAATGAGTTGCACTTCCATAAAAGTTTTCAAATTTGTGTTTTCTGTAAAATATGTTGCATGTATAACAAAAAACTAAAGTGGACTGCAGGTATTTTTGTCATAACTGTGGATCTACAATTAATTAGCAACCACATTTCTAGCACAAAGACGAGGATAAACATTCATTAAACATGTGACTTTTACTCCAGATACTGAACTGTTTTAAAATACAAACACTTGTGTAATTTTGTATGCCCTCTTGTTAATTTTTTAATACTTTCCTCAGGCTTTTCAAATGTTATCCAAGATATCAAAGGACACCACTGTAAGTAGTCATTTACAAAATATTTTTTTCTGAATTTGAGCCAGCTGCACTTTCACCACTGGTCTTCTCTCTGCCTGCCAGCTCACCGTGGAAAAACTGTGCAGACTGAAGCCATTACACTCTGGTCTCTCCCCTGCTGTGCTCAGAGACCTCCAGTGGCCTGAGATCAGTGAAGCTGCACACTGTCAGTGCTGGACAACGCTGCTAACTGAGCTTAAGCCTGCCCATAGAGCCATGTTATACAATGCTATGCAGGAGGTGACGGTGCAATTGTTTGTCTTCACAACATCACATCATTTTTTTTATCCTTTTATCCCTCCTTTTAATCTGGTGTGACTCACCTTGTTGTTACATGTTGTGTAGATATGTAACAACAACATCATCCTGGAAAAAAAAACATCCTGTAAGTCCTTATAATGAGACACTTTCTAGAAATAATAACTTATTGTCACAAAGCAATGATGTAGTATCTTAAAATAATGACTTAGCATTGCAAAATAATGACTTAGTATCTCAAAATAATGAGAAAGTTTCTGCATCTGCATGATAACTTTGATACTAAATCATCTTGAGATATTAACTCATTATTTTCAGAAAGTCTTTTATTATTTTGAGACACTAGCTCATTATCTTGAGATGCTAACTCATACTGAGATCCTATCACAATCGTTTTAGATACTAAGTCATTATTGTGAGAAAGTTTCTCATTAAGATGACTTACAGGATTTTTTAAAAATCACATTGGTGCAAATGGGCTTCCGTAGTGGCTTTAGTAAAAATTAATCTCGCTAATCTGGCACTTGGGTTTCCAGAAAGTGTTCATTTGATCCATGTGTGTGAAACCTGCTTTGTGTTTTCTAAAGGGGCTTTAACGGCTTCTCGGTTTAAATTTACAATGTTTTTGTTGTTGTTGTTGTATGTCAACAGGCTCTACACAGAGACGAGCAGAACATCACTCAGCAGGTAAACTGTCTGTTACCATTTGTCCCTCTGAGGAAGCTGACAGAAACCTTAAACGGAGAGGCAATCCTGAGAGACGTCAGCCTGTACAGAGACATAATGTGGTCGCCACAGCAGGTGCACATTTTACTTTAATCTACCTTTGTGTGCTGTGTAAAGCTGCATTGATATGACAACAATAGGTTGCCAGTTCTCTGACTAAAGGAGAAAATGTTACCAGCTTCGGTTTTCGGTCCCATTAATCTGCGACTCATTGGATATGCTTCAGATGAGCCTTTCAGGATATTAATACTCCATACGCATCAGCCGCCATCAAGCTAATTAGTTTGGATGTAGTACAATGGTGTGGAGGAGTGTAGCATAAATTAATAATGGCTACCTTAAAGGGATTTTGTCACAGCCAAGAGTGTATTTCACCCCCTGTTCTCGGCCTAACAAGACCCTGGTCACATCAATAAAGATTGCCCTTTTCAGTCAGTCACTGCGCTGAAATACATTCTGACACTGAATATTAAACCCAAAATATTATATTTAAATAACCCCAAACTTAAATGTTTCAGTACCCTCTGTTATTTGTGTGATTGTAAATGTATGAAAATTCTTTTATAGTCAGTTTTAGGAATATTTTGCAAGATTATATTTACTTGTATAATTAAAATCTATGTATGATTTTAAGCAACATGCCTCCCGTTGTTCCAGAAATCAGTCAATTCAACAGTTATTAGATTTTGGGTTTGACCTAAAACCAATGCCACAACACGCATATAGATAGACAGATATAGATACATATAATTTACAAGGACACAAGGAGATTTATTTATTATTTACAAAAAGGTTGTATAACAAAATTTTGATGCAGTTCCCTCTTTGATTGACTTATTTATCCCTTTGGGCTAACTCAGGTGTCCTGTAGCTCCCACTATCTGCACAAGCATGTAAATATAAATATAGATTAAAAACAGTAAACAATAGAACAATGATATAAAAACAAAGAGTCATATTAATAAATCAATAAATGACCACCAGTAATGAATTCCAGCTGCTTTTTTAAGAAAACTGAAAGTTTGAAGTGATCCCCAAAGGTTCAATGTTCATCACACACACTGAAATAAGTTTGAGGGAACAAACTATACAGTGACAATTTAGCTATTCTTTAGGGATGAATCTGGGCTTGTTGCACATAAAGGCTCAAGTTTTCTCATTAAGTATGACACTTAAGGCTTAATTTCTCCTTAGATGAGGGACTTATTTAAGGGGGTTGCACAGAATCAGAAAAAAAAACGTTACAAATTACAAATTATTAATCAGGGAATGTGCAAAAGTTCACAGTATGCAATATCATTAAGGGCCATACCAGTGTTTTGGCAGGTTTCAACTCACATTTTGAGTATATTTTCCTTCATAGGCAACCACTGGTTTTAGTTGTTTTCAGGACAGTATGAAAATCAACTTGCAATTACAATAAACCTATAAGGTTAGTAGTAAAGGAGCTAAAACAGACAAAAAAAATTGGCACAGTTAGTATGTTATAGTAACTATAAGTCAGTTCTCCTTTGATTAAAATGTTATTCATTTTAAGGTAAAAAATACTAACACCTTTTTCATTTGGACAGGCTCAGCTTTTGTTCAAACAGATCCACAAATATAAAAACATTACCAGCAGGACAGTGAGGTAAGTTGGATGTATTGCACCAGAACATTCAGATCTATAATTTCAATCATTAACTCATTTTTACCTGCAACCTGAATTAAAAACTCAAAACAAATAGGTCCAGTCACAGTGATTTTCAAGTCAGATAGTCACTCAATAAACAATTTAAATACTGACCTCTCTTTTTCTTGTAGGGATCTGGGTCATATTGCCGGTGGAATGAGTTGTGACTTTTTGAGGCTTTGGAGCAACGATACAGACTTTGCAGAGCTGCTTCAGTTTGTTAGTGTGCTGCCTGGAGGCATGAGACCTGCTCTGGTGAGGAACAAACATCTCTCAAACTCTTCATCACAGTCTTAGATATTAATACTCATTGGTTTGTTGTTATGTTTCCATAATTTCCATTCATTCTAACAAGTTCAGATGTGTTTTGGCTGTGTTACCAGCGAAAATGTATCGTGGACGAACTGAGGAGACATCTTGAACTCGATCTCAGTGCTTTGGGCTCTGGCTTTGCTGCAACATTACCGTAAGTATCAAGTTATTAAACATGCATTTTGCTTTTTACATAAATATTTAACAGTTTATCTGAAGATGACTACATTTACACCTCTTCTTTTTCTTCTTTTTCAGTGTAACCATGATAGAGAACCTTTCTAATATATCCTTCAGAGCCATTCTGGACCACATTCAAGCACACTTTGCTGATTTCCTCAGGCTGCCACATTACAAGCAGACAAATTTAGCAGAGAGAGCTGTTACTGAGCTGGTAAAACACTGACATGAGCTATATAAATACTGCCTCTATACATATCCTTATATGATGTGTAGGAGTTGAAACATTTCTGTATTTTTCATGTAGAAAGGTGTGCTGAGAAAGCAGGTGCTGCATGTCATTTATTTATTTATGTCATTAACTTAAAATAGGAATCCTACATTCATCTCTGGGTAATTCAAATGATAAACCAGCACAATGAGCATTCAGAGCTAACTGGAACTCAGAGATGTTATTTCTCATTAAATTAGATCAGGCTTGCGTCAGTGATGGTGAGTCATTTATTTGATTTGTATTAATAGATTAATGGGGCACAAAGAGCAAACTACATTTGCTGGTTTAGGCTCCTCAAGCAAGCATGCACACATACAAAAACTGGTGGACTTAGGTGCCCACATATTCGAAAAAGCGCTGCAGAAGTGCCCTCTTGGATGCCCCTATGGTAGACAAACCTGTACACTCTAGGGTTCCCCTCTAGTGGAAACGTGATGCAGTGTTAGATGCCCCACATTAGTAGAAAATTAGTTGGCCTCTAAATGCCTCTAAATGCTTAAATAGTCAATAGCTCCCTGTATGTTTTTATTGCATAGGTGTAGTAGTTGTAGTCACATAATACAGTAATTTTATTCTAAACCAGGGATTACCTTAAAAGTATCATGATTTTTGGCATGCTGGTACCACATGCAACTGGTGCCCCGTTTACTTTTTTGCCCCTACCCCAGACAGCCTGAGTCCACCACTGCATACAAAGAAAAAAGAAAAAGATGGAAAAAGAAATTCAGAACATAACCTGCCTCATCCTCTCAGCAGCTTTTCACACAAGCTGAAGTCATATGAGTGTGAAATCCTTGTAATCCCGGCTCACTCACTGTACGTGGTGCTCTGCAGGGCTCCTCTCAGGCTGAGGGGGAGATTGATGGCACCATTCTGGACGTCCTGGGGCCTTTACTGCCTTTCTTGGACCGGGACAGCTTGGCTCTGGTGGACAGAGGAGCGCTTGCCCTGCGGCTGGAGGAGATGAGAAGTTTCTGCCTTCCTAAAGAGGCTTTGAGAGATATTAGTACCCTGCTCACTCAGAAAGACTTCCTTGGGTAAAGCAACACATCTGCTGGAGACACCATGACTTGTCCTGGTTATGATACTTGGGTCAATGATATGCTGAAAGATTAATTCCAATCATTATTTATTGGCTAAACATATCAACCAAAAATGACAAATTTACAAAAATAGTGAATGGTTAAAAAGTGACCTATATTTATATTTCTATGAAAAAAAGTGCAAAACAGAGCATTTTAATGACAACTTTATGACTTGAATGTCAAAAATATTGCGACAAAAATGATTTAACTCAATAAAACTGAAACCGGAATGTGCTCATTGTCATTCTCAGCACACCTACTGACAGGCCCGGTTCCTGAACAAAATGACTTAGGATGCATCTGAAATTACAGGAGGTGGAAATAATATTTAGTGTGGTTAAAGCAGGAAAGTCAGTAAATCAGTCCGCATCGATCTTTGAATGAATGTGGGTGATTCTAACAGTATCTGCAGAGCTATGAGACCAGTTTAGATTTAGAATCAATCTAGAACTGAATGTTGAAAACTGGGACATTTTAGTGTTTTTCCAGACATTTTTTGTGATTCTGGACACCCAGCTTAAAATCAGGACAGTCCCAAACAACTGGGACATCTGGTCATTGTATTACAATTACAATGCTAACATGCTGATGTTTAGTAGGTGTAATGCTCGCCATGTTCACTGTCTAAGTTTGGCGTGTCAGCCTGCCAACATTTGCTACTTAGCACTAAACACAAAGTTGGCCGACAGCTGGGAATGTGACATTTAATTCATTTGGCATTATAAACCAAGGGGACAACTTAAAGGGATAGTTCATCCAAAAATGTATATTTAGTCATATTCTACTCACTCTCATGTCATTTAAAGGTCAGGTTTAGTTATTTAGTCCACAAAACACAGTTGGAGTTTCACGGGAAAACTGTTGCAGAATCTCCAACATGCCATTCACTTACATGCACACTGTCACAGCACACATGTGTACGCAGCTCCGAGCTAAAGATCTGCAGTGAAGATTTAGGCTAAAACATGGTGTAAATTACGCTTTTCCAAGTCAACTTGGGTGTCAGGGCTTTGGGTGACTTGGATTACACCAGACTTTCATTTGAAACTTGGTCTCCATTCACTTAAATTGTTTTTGTGAAATTCTGCATCGCTGTTTTCCTCTGAAACTTCAGCAATGTTTTGTGGACTAAAAAAAAATTACCTGACCTTCAGTCTGCATGAGGGTGAGTAGATAATGACTGAATTTTCATTTTTGGGTGAACTATCCCTTTAAGTTTCCACCTGATGATGGTTATTACAGTTCATCCTAAAGGGGAACATTTATGTGTGTACCAAATTCCATGGCAATCCACCCAACAGTTGTTGAACTCAAATATTAACCTTGTGGTGGTACAAGAGGAAAATCCTTATTGAGATAATTCAGTCTGGACCAAAGTGGTGGACCAACTGAACAGATGGGGATTGCCATCCTTTGAGCCATCTGGCTATAACATGGCTAAATATTCACATATAAATTAATATACTAGCCTATAATGATTCATAAGTTGTTGAGAACATGAAAACATTTCCACAGAGTGAAACAAAAGTAATGTAGAACAGTTTATTTACAGTCTAAAATACATAAAGTGCCTGATATGAGAATTCTAGCATTGTGCTTGCAGTAAGGCGTGGATTACATAAAACAGCAGTAATGAGAAAATATGCGTACTTGTTTGCCAGGGAGCCGTCCAAATGGCAAGTTGGGGATGTCGAACATTTGGGCCGGCTGGTGTTTTCTCTCTCAACAAAGCAGATTAACTCCATCCCACTGGTGAGCACCCAAAAGCATCAACCCATGCAAATAATTCATTTCACTGCACTTCAACTGGCTTTCTATGACATGTCCTGAGGCATAAATTATAATATGTCTTTCCCCTGTGCAGACAGTGTTGAATAAGGACACAGTGGAGCAGGTCCTGGTGGGTCAAAGGCGCTGGGAGGACAGTGTGGTGGGTGGAGTCTGTGTTGCTCAGTGTTTGGACCAACGTCGTCAGAGACAGCAGACTCAGAGTCTTATTAGAGGGATTGTCAAAGCACGAAGCAGGAGGGCAAAAAGTTCAGTAAATATTACCTATAACTTTTCGTTGTGTTCACGTATGCATTTTATTTACAGGAAAAATATCTCTGTAATCTGACTGTCAGTCTGAATGTGAAAAGTGTCTGTGTAGGTTTTTATTTGAACTTTTCACTTGTTTGTCTTCGAGCAGTGCCAGTTCCAAGCTGTGCAGATATCAGAGGGACGTTTCCTTCAGCCTGGACATCCACTCAGCTCAGCCGCATGTCTCAGGAGGATCTGAAACAGTGTGTAGAAGTTTTTGGTCAGGATGCTTCAATGAGCTCTGAGCAGCGCCGAGCATTGTGGGTTAAACTCAGGCAGGTCAGTAAAACTTTGCCTGTGAAACACCATAGAAAGTTAAGTCTCAGGTAACATATTTTTTAGCATCCACACATTCTAAAGAAGAGTATTTGGGTGAGGCATAAGGGGGAAAAATGAGAGGAGGACGATTGGAGAATAAATTCAAAATGTTGAGAATAAAGTTTAAATATTGAGAATGAAGTTGAATTTTTAGTAGTAGTTCCAGGCATGAACAAAAATAAATCAGAGTGGAGGAAGTTTTTTTATTTTTTTTTATTTTTAAAAATAAAGATAAAATGTTGAGAATGCCGGTGAAATTTTAGCTAAACTAAGTTTTATTAACTGTCTGAAGACCACCACAACCTCCCCTTTAACTCAGAAAAACAAAAATGTTTAATAAATTGAAACTCTGTTTTGCACTGGAAAGAGCAAACTGCTCACACTTAGGTGAATTAAGAGGCACGACGACAAATTTGTGTTGGTTTTTTTGGGCAACCTTGGTAAACTTTGAAGGGCCAGGGTTACAGCCTTGACCAATAGCAAAGACACTGGCCTTGGCAGCCAATGACCTCCCTCCGCCCCAAGAAAAACAATGAACAAGCAGTCACGTCTCCAACCCTGGTAGACATGGACAGCTGAGCAGAACATGAGCAGTGTTTTAATATCAACATGATCTATAGTTGAAACATGTTCTGCTTCTTTACTGACTCCAGTCCTTCAGTCCAGTGAGAGAACTGAGAGCAGATCAGGTGCTGTCTCTGGGCTCACTGGTGACTGAGATGGGAGAACGAGAGCTTCCTGACACCACCCTCACTGATCTGGGTGTGTTGGCACATCTGGGGATGTTGACCGATTGGAACCCTAAAAAGGTGAACTTCTGATTTTTTTTTCTGATGTAAAACTTAAAATAAACAAAAAAATCTTATCCTGAAGACTTTATTCTGTCCATTAGAGCGTGTTTAATGTTTCTATTCATGTTTTGTTTTTTTCAGATGAGAGCAGTGATTTCAGGTATGATGCGGAAACGCAAGCTGAAAGTGGAGCAGTTAGCAGGCATTGATCTGGCAACGTTTGGCCATCTGATCTGTGGGCTGTATCCCTCAGAGATCAAAAGACTGAGCGCCTACAACCTCAGGTCAGCCAAATACTTCATGTGTATTTATAAAACTTCCCCCAGCAGAGGGTTTCCATGGGTCCTTCTAACATCTAAAGTCCAATAATCTGAATTTCAAGCCTTAAAATTAATTACAATTTTGACAGGTCTTAAAAATGTATTACATGATGATGTTAACATTACATTTATGAAGTTGCATTAACTTGAGTCTCTCTTTTAAATGTATTTTTGGAAAAGAAATTGTATTGATCACGCTGTAACAAAACTACAAATCAAAACCAAGATGGAAGCAATGAGCACTAATTCAAACTGAGCAGCCCAGTCAGAATTTATTGGAGCACACAACACAACAAATTAAAGTTAAAATCTTCCATAAATATGTAATTTTTCTAAAAGGCAAAAAGGTAGTTCGATCAGTGGCGGATTCAGGCTGTTTGGGGAGCAGGGACTAATAAAACTAAATAAATAAAATAAAGGGCACCAGCATGCTGAAAGTCATGATGAATTTGTTGTGCAGTTCCACTGGTTTAGATTAAAACTGTTATATTATGTGACTTCAAGTACAACAACTACTATACCTCTGTGATAAAAACACACAGGGGACCATTAACTTACCCATTGAACCATTTAGAGGCACATAGAGGCCAAACAGCACCACATCACATTTTCTCCACTGGAAGGGCATGTAGAAGGGCATTTCTGCAGTGGGCAACATGGGAGCACCAATTGCCCACTCTGCCCCACTCCACTAAGATATGACATAGTCTGGTTCAATGCTATGTGAGGGCAAAACAAAAAGTAGAGATGTTATGAGCTATGGGGCAGAATTGAAATGTTTATTTTCTAACATCAAAATTTTGTCGTACCTCTCAGCTGTGTTAATGTGTCCCACATTGTCCACACAGACATTCTCTTTGTCCCACATTTGGTTTGCTGGGTTCTGGTCAACTTAGTTGTAACCTGCAGAAACACTGCAGCACAACATTTAACAACAGTTGTAAAAGCTATCAAAGAAGGCTCACATTCAACATTTTTATTAGTGAGTTTTCAGGTTTTGACCCTGAAAAATGATCCAATATGTGTGATGAAGAGCATGAAAACAAAGAACACAAACAGATATACAGTCTAAAAGGGTTAAGAAATACTGCTAATTTGCATACAAGGTAGCAAGTGCATTGTGCAGTAATTAGTAACAGTAAACACAGTGGTGCCAAAATAGAATTACTTTCTTGTGGTTTCAAAGAGTAATTAATTGATTTCACATGCACTTGCTAACAGATGCTAACTAGCAGGAGGCCGGTGTACACATCTCAGCAGCACAGACCTCCTGAAAACATTTTGCAAACCCTCAGAGGAGGATAAAGTCCTAAATCTTTTTTTTTTCCCTCAAACTGCAGCATGGCGGTCCTGTTCCTGCGGGAGACGTCCCTGCCTTGCACAGAACAGCAGATGGAGGCGTTGACAAGCCGTTTGTCCAGACCTGAGGCCTTTGGTCCAGTCAGCGCTTGGGGACCTGAAGTTTTCACTGAAATTGGGACATTGGCAGGTACAGAAGAACATAATATCCCGGAGGATATAAACTTTTTTGTGATCAAATGTTTTTGAATTGTTTTTTTTTTTTCAAAGAGGGAGGAGGCTGAGAGGAGGAAATGACAGCTTGTGGATGGATTGGTACAATTAAAAATATCCCTGAGGGTATCAAAGTTTAGGAAAACTTTTCCTGTGGTTTGATACAAGAAACATTAATTATCTGGTTTGTGTCTCTGTCCAGTGGGCCTGGAAGACATGGTGCTGTCAGCTCTGGTACAAGAACAAGTGGAGGGAATCACCCCTGAAGCCATTGCTCTGATGACACCAAAAAAAATGGCAGTGAGTATGTTTAGCTTTGATATACTGTAGATCCATAAGTAGCACCAATGGCAAATTTGGTTGAATTTTAATATAATATAATATTCAATATTCAACATCTACTGTATATGACAATATGAAATATGTCAAAAGAATATTATCTCTGCATACAGAGTACCACAGAGTTAGTAAATGTTTGGGGTGTGTGCCTGACAGGTGGTGTTCAGTGCTGTTCAGTTATCATGGCTTAGTGCGGAGCAGGCGTGGGCTGTCACAGAGGAGCAGTGGGCAGAGCTGGACACTGAGCAGAGACACGCTGTTGGACTGGCTCGATACGAAGGAGACGTCCTGCTGGAGCTGAGAGGTGTGTCTTGAAAAAAAAGGGTGATAAAATCTCATTTTAATAACCTCCCTCTTCATAATGAGTCTGTTATAGTTATTTTATTTAACTGCGGAGAGAGTTTGTGAGCACATATACTTTTATTATATAAATATAGTTTTGCTATTATGGTAATACTTGTTTCCCCTAACTAATATGATTTTATGTTGTGTTTATAAGGCGATGATAAATGCTCTGTTGTGTGCTTCCACAGGGAGAAATTCAGCTCCAGAGGCAGACAGCTTCACTGTAAACTCGCTGGCTCTGTGCCTATTGTTATGGCAACTAATTTAAAATGCTGGAAACAATTGAATTGTCCCTTGACCTCCCTTGGTATCTTCATATTTTTACTTCAAATAAACATTTTCAAACGTTCTGTTCCATCTGCGTGTTGGTCCTTTAATTTACATTACTGTTGATTGTGCTCTGCTGCACGTTTCACATAAGCTCGACACACTGTACTGTAAATCTATGGAGTAATATTCTTTTGCTAGAACAATCAGAGGAAGCAATGCAAACTTTACAGGATGTGCAATAAAGCAAGCAAACATGAGATGATATTTTATTGAATATAATAAAATTTAAATATCTTTTCCCTTAAACTGCAGACACTGCGGCCTATAAAAGACCTTTGAAATCTTGTTCTCCATTTATTTATTGCTTCTTCTTTCTGTCTTGTTGACTAAATAACCTGCCAACCACTGGGCCCTGGGACCTCTATAGAAACCTTCTTCCCTGCAGGACCTAATTAGCTAGTTTCACTCCAGAAATACTGCAGATTTGAAGTATGTCCTTTCAAAATACAAGATCTGCCCTTCCTTGTAGAGTCTTTTATGCTTTCTGCATGTTTTATTGAATACAAAGAAGTATTATTTAAGTTTCTCTAAGAGATAATATAATATAATGTGTGATATATTTTAGAGTATAATACTAAATAACATTTATAATAAAACTTTTTTTTATTTAATGGCATAAGAGATGTAATAGTAAGGGGTAATATTTAATATCAGAATGATTTACTGGCTGGCCTGCTGTATCTGTAACTCTGAGGATTCAATAATCCCCCCTAATGCTCCTGCAGCAGGTATTTTTCATTTGTTGAGATGCTTGAGCTGGATTCCAGATGAGAATATTACTGAACTGGTATCTTACACAGTGAAAATTTGTGACTTTAAAGAGCTAAAAAATGTATACACATCACATTGCAAATTCAATGCAGCTAGAAAACTGTAATATTTAAGGGCCTTTATATGTTGTAAGGTAAAGAAATATTCTAAAGTTTGATGGAGAAGTCAGAGTTTGGATGCAGGATGCTGACAGACTATAGTCTATACTACAAGGCTCTTATTAGGATCCAGAGACAGAACCTCAGCAAAATGTAAAAGAGCAGGATTATCAACAAGACAAAGCGAGCAGTTGCCCAGGGGCACCACACCTCCAGGGCCCCAAGGTCCCCAGGTTCACTGCCTGTCAATAGTTTTTTGATGATTTAATTCACTGCACATTACAATATCAATGAAGGTGAGTGTGTAGTGTTAACTAATTTTATGGCCCTGTGTAAGAAATATAGTTTTAATAATCATTTTATTACATTAGCATCTGTTGTGCTCACATGGTGCATATTTCTTTTTTTTTTTTCCACTTTTATACCCTTATTAGATAGAGAGTGAAGAGATAGAATAGACATGAAGAAAAACATGAGAGAGAATGGGAATGAATGCAAACAAGGAACACTGCGTTTCATGTGAATCAACACCATCTGGCTGGAGATAAAGGACTCTGAGATACAAGAAGAGCTCACTTCAACAGGAGTTTTATCTCTTCTGCCATAGCAGCCCTGAACAAACTTCCTTACTGACCCTGCTGTGAGCTGTGATACTGAAGGGGGCATTAACATTTACATTTTATGTATGATATGTTAATATTTGTATGTTTCTGTGTTGCACTGTCTGTGAAAACAAATCTCCCCCTGGAGCAATAAATCTGGATCTATTGGCCAGCAGGGATGCCCACATGGTGCATATTTCTAATTTAATTTGGGTTTAATCAAAAAATTCTCACAAATGGTCTGACTCACAGAAACCTGGTGAGATAGTATTATTCCAGCAGTGTCAGGAGTGGGCTGCTGGTTGGTCAGGGGAAATAATGAAGCTGCCATGTATAGTCTGCATTGTGCTTAGTAAAAACACACTCTACAGTGGGCAGGAGGAATGTCTGGAGGTCAAAAGGTCCCCAAAACTAAATTTTTGCCCAGGGGGCCAAAATCAGATTAAAGAGACAGTTCACCCCAAAATCAAAAATACATACATCTTACCTGTAGTGTTATTTATCCATCTAGGTTGTTTTGGTGTGAGTTGCAGAGTTTGGAGATTATCGGTCACAGAGATGTCTGCCTTCTCTCCAACAGAAAGGAACTACACCTAACCATATCCAGTACAGAAAGAAGTGTGCATCTACTCATGGATGAGAGGCTTGTGCTTGTTTCAGCACAGGATGTAAACATTTTTGCCATCCCTGGCTGAGCTGTAACCTCTAGTCTATCAGTAAATGCTTCTATGCTGTGATACAAGACTTGAGACTGGACTACATCAACACACATATTTATCCAGCAATCATTATTGCATATCTGTTATAATAAAAAATACCAAAAAAAAAAAAA
>JAJHUR010048559.1:4493-83803 GCA_027495735.1 Lutjanus campechanus | reverse complement strand
GCTATACCGCCTGTGGTCCCGCCCTACTCCACCGTCTCAACCAATCATATTCACCTCCGGTTTCAAAACTGTGAAAATGGCGCTGGTCAAATCTGAAACTCGAGGCTTCAAAACGGGTGTTCAGAAACCAATGGGTGACGTCACGAAGGCTCCGTCCACTTCTATATACAGTCTATGGTCATGACTTGGCCCTCCTGGGAAAAAATCTGGCATCTGTAGCTGTATGTGAAATAGTCATAGTTCAGTGCCTAATAAAAGTCCTATTTCAAAATAAAAGTATACACTTTAGAGTGACCTTTTATTTTATTTAACACAGATTTTAACAAATGTGTGAAAACAATTTCAGAGAAATAAACCTTTTGTATGCACAGAAAAAGTCTTAGATCTTTCACTTTAGCTCAAAAAATGCAAAAGCAAATGTTTTGTGTTTATATTTTTGTTGAGTGCAATTAATGCAAACTCAAAACCTCCTCCATGTTTATCTGTTGTCTTAATAAATTCAGCATAATGTCCACACCACTAATTCCATCAGCCGGGGTCATGTCAGGTGGTCAACTTTGCCTTTTTCCCAAAATATTGTTAAGCAATTGTGAAAAAAACACGTTAAAAGTCCCTATTAAAACACAGAAACTCAGCACAGCAGAGTGGTGAGGATATGCCTGTTGTTGTGGAAATGGGCTTTATACCAAATCTATAACGTCCATCCAATTCTTTTTTAAAGCCAGCCTTTAGTTGATCTTGATTGCCATGCCCCTGGCTATTATTTGAGACTCTGCCATTATTCGAATACCTGCTTTCATATTAGACTTTATGGTATTTGAATGGCTATAGGCAAGTAAGAATACAAAAAAAAAAAAATACTGTAAATCCTCGGTACAAGAAAGCAACCCAATTCAAATAGTTTATGTCTAGTTTCATGGCTGACTTTACTGTGATTGAAAAACTGCAATAGAGAATAGAGCGCGAGAGAAACAATTGTTCAGTCTGTCTTGTACTGATGGAAATGTACATTATACAAAACAGGTGAATATAAAAGAAGTTTGCCTCATTCAGCCTTCATCATGCAAACTTCTCAGCCACCGCCTCCTCAGCCACTAGTTGAGAGTTTACAGTATGTTGTGCCGTAACGTTGACCGACATTTTATGTGCTGTACTGCAAAGAAAATTGCCATGTGAGCATTTACTGGATTGTTCCATGAACGCATCTGAAACAAAATGATTAGCTCACATTTGTGCTGCCTAACAATGTAGTTCACTATGTAAATTATAAAGATAGAAAGCATAATTGGTATAATTTTTTTAATTAACTTTTTAAAGTCTTAAATGTCCACGTCTGCCATAATGAATTAAAATCCAAATAGGGTCTGTATCACGTCTTTTATTTAGGGTGGAACTCTAATGAGCTGTGCAAACGACTTCTTTTTGTTCCCTCATCCTTTACTGTATCATCTCCCCATCTGTGTATTTGACAGTCTGTCAGTGCGCACGTACCATTTGTTCATCTGTCTGTCTATTAGTTTATTCATGTCTGCCTCTTTGTGCTCTCATATGCTCCCACCGCTGTGAGTGTGTGTGTGTCTACACATGTTCTTACTGTAGTGCTGCGTGAACCTCCTTGCCAGCAGGGTTCTCCATTCTCATACACCATCTGACTGTACTGGTCCTTTGGTGTTCCTGCCCACATCCCCCACTTCCTGCAATATAAAAAAAAAAAAAGAAAAGAGATCCGGTCAGTTTCAATATTTTGATCAAGTGCCTGTAGAAACAAACTTTCTGTGTATCAGTCAAGCCAAACAAAAATCAGTCACTTCCTAATCTTTCATAAACAGTTGGGACCAATTGAGCACAGAAACATATAATTTTTTTTAAACACCACTAGGTTGGCTTATTGAAAAAACACTTTCTCCCAGCAAAAATAAAAAGCTGGCAAGATGGCCGGCCTGGCAGTGCCCTCCTTTGGATCCTGGCACTGTTGCTCTTGCGTCCCCTCTCCTCTTCAACAATGGAGGGGAAATATTAATTACCATTTTGTCAGAGTTAATTCTGTGTGCACTAACACACGAGGGAAGGAGAAGAGAAAAACACACGACGCTAGTGAAGCCCATCTCAAATGAGGTTGTGCCTGCCCAGTGCTAGCTAATTACATTCTCACCAAACATTTGGAAAACCAAAGCAAACCAGGGTGCCAGTGGACACTGTCCAACACAGCTCGCAGTGCTGACAGATGCCATTTGATTACGCTTTCACCAGCTAACTTCCTCTGATCTTTTGTTGAACTTGAGCAGCCCCTTTGAGGTGGCGTCGACTGCAGCCGCGCCGCTGGTGAGTATTGATTTTTGTAAAACACTGTAATCCTGTTAGGGAGGAAAATCTTTTCTGCATTTGGTGCATGCTTGATTGAAGATTGCTACTGAAATGTGTGTTGCTCTGATCTCTCGCCCTACATAGGCTAGCAACTATTCTCTGTCTGCAATGCTACAAGTACAAATGATGAAATCAATCTTTTCACTTTCAGGGAAACACAAAAAGAAAAAGAAGCCTTTTTTTTTTTGTAAACTGCTTGTCAATTTTCTGTTAATCATTCTGGATAGAGAGCTGCAAAAAAAAAGCTATAAATTCTACGATTTGTTCTTTTAATCTGCCTAAGTGCTTTTCTCACCAGTGCCAGCCCCGTCACAAGTGCACAACACTTGATCAATGTGCCCACATTGACCTTTCCACAGGGGATTTAAGTAGCGAGATCTGCTCCGTTCTTTAAGAACTGCTTTTAGTATTAAGGAAGCTAATCTGCTATATTTCATGAGCTATTATGATAATTTGATTAGTTCTGTCATCAGTCTCAGTCGTATATTAAACTTTTTATATCTGGATATTTTTCTAAAGCCACATGAATAAGAGGTTAATCAATAATTTCTCCTTTTCCCCCTCAACAATCAACAGGGTAACACTTTATTCTAAGTTGTCTGTGTTAGTTAATAGGTATTAAGGCCCTTATACAGTGCTTATTAACCTTAATATATGTTAATAAGACTATATAAGTCTTATTAGGACTATATAAGTCTTATTAATTAGCATCATAAACATGTTTATTGTTATATTGTAAGACATTTATGAACACTTACAAGAAAACTTCTTAACAGTATGTAGACTGCTTCAGAACGTTAGTAAAACCTTTATGAATGTCTTATAATTGTTTATAATAGCATTACGAACAAATTTATTGAGTTTAATTGCTACTTTTTTGATAAACCTTCATTAAGATTTCAACATTTATAAGCAGTTAACTATTTATTTCATTACTACTGGATCTAACAATGTCAACAATGTTTATTAAGGTTAATAAATCCTGTATTATTTATTTCCTATATGCATTTTATGGCTACCAGATCTAAAGCGTGAACAATTCTTATTAAGATTAATAAATTCTTTACTCTGCAGTTATTAAAAGTTAAGTATGGACTCTGTGTAAACAATTACAAGAAACTCATAAGGCTTTATTAATATTCTGAAACAGTCTATGAACTGTTAATACATTTCTTATAAGTATGAATGTTAATAAGAATCTTATTACTTATTAAATAATGCTTATTACAGGCACCTTCATATAAAGGCAATTACAAGTCTTAGCTGACAGGCCCAAGAGGACTGAAGAGAACATGGAAGGTAGCAAGAAAAACAACTTATTCTAGTTGGTTGTATTAAGTTGTGTCCAACAAACACAGAATTTCTTTCCACATTTCTTTAAATGCTGTTTTATTCTCATTTGACCTTGATGAGGGCAAACATGGAGTCCTCTTTGATTTCAAAAAGCACTCTCCAGCTTTTACAGATACATGGCTGTCTTCAGGTCCCCGAGTGTGGCTTTTCTGCCATCCATGATGTGCATGCCTTATTTAAGATGCCTGAACGGGTCAGTCAGGGGTGAATTGCTCACACAAGTGGAAGCCGGCTGGGCCTGAGCGTCTCGCCTTTTTCCTTCCAGCCTGTTTGATTGGGTTTTAGCACTCTCTTAGTACCATGAGGCCCTCAAATGGATTGCTGTCAGGGCCAGCAGACATGGCAAGCGGAGAAAGTGACAGTGCTCTGGCTCTCGCTGCTAGTTGACCAGCGATCCCTTGCGCATCACCTCCATGCCTCCTCGTCCACCGCACATCCCCCTTTACGCACGCAAGCACCTCATTCCCTCACCTCACCTTCCTTCCTTAATCTCCATTCTCACTCTGTCAGCCCTCCTGTGCCCCAGGAGGCAGCGTAGGCCCTGTCAATTAGGTTTAAGTTATCCCCGAGATGTAGCCAACACACTACAGCCATTTGGACTCACAGGAGTCACTTATTGACAGATCATTCCCCGTAATAATACCTACTCGCACTTGGTATTGGCAGGCCATTTTCTACAGTCATTCTACAGTTGTCACCCAACTAGTGCACAACTAGTTATCTACACCTCTGGAAAACATCACAGTGGGCCTTATTGCTTAATTTCATGGCACCTGGGTGCATAAGCATTACTATACCTTAGTCTGACACTGTGACTGACAATATAGCACAATCCAAATGTGCAAAATGGACGCCCCTGGCTCAATGGCAACTTCATTTTCTCATCCAATTTATCACAGATTGGCTTTATGCTGTGGCTGTGATGCTCTCTTGCACTTATAGCAGCAGGGCCAGTCTCTTTAATTTATCTGGGTCGCTGTACGTATGTACAGTATAATACTATTTTTCATGAGTTGAAATCAAAGATCTAAGGCTTCTTCTGTGCACCCAAAAGGTTAATTTCTCTCGAGGTTTGCTCACAAATTTGTTAAAATTCATGTTAGTGAGCACACAGTGTTTCTACATAAATGATGCTTGGTGCTCAAACACTGTCAGTTGATGGACGCTTCCCAGATGCCGAACTTTTAAAGTGCGGATGCTGACCATAGTGTCATCACCATCTTGTTGCTGTTGTTTACATTCAACCAGACGCAAATTTAAAAAATGCACAACAGAGTCATTTCCACCGTGTATACATGCACATGTATATATATAAATAACTGTACATATTGTTTAATTTAATTGTATTTTCATCCCATTTTACTCTGAAATTAATTACCTGTATATACGTATGTTGTATTTGCGTTTAGCACGAAGGAGCTACGTCTCTCATTTTGTTGCACAACTCCTAAGTTGTGCAATGATAATAAAATGACCTTCATAACTTGATACTTCTCCCTCGCTGAGATAATCCATCTACCTAAATAAATAAATAAAAGACCACTAAAATGAACAGTTTTATGTGGGAAAAAGACTTTTATTAAGCAACAAACTCTGACTATTTCACATAGAGCTACAGATAGCAAATTTCTCTCCCAGGAGGGCAAAGTAATGACCAACCCTGCTCTGCCTTTGATTGGCTAGTACTCGTTGCCTTTATTGGTTGGATTGGTTAGATTTAAGCGTAGGGAGTGACTGATCAAGATTGGGGTAAGCCAATCAAGGATGAGAAAGGTGGGTCATGACTTTGCCCTCTTGGGAAAGAAATCTGCCATCTCTTGCCCTATGTAGCCATAGTTCAGTGCCTAATAAATACAGTTTTTCAATATTTAACCGGACATTTTATTATGACCAGTGAAAGACACACCTGTAATAATCATACTGTTTGATCAGCATCTCTATGTGCTGCACCTGTCAATTGGACGGATTATCTTGGCAAATGAGAAGCTCTCACTAACACGGATTTTAACAAGGGAAATTTTTAACTGTATCACATTTTACTTCCAGATGTGCTTGTTTTTAGTTGATTCATACACTTTAATTTGTTGACTGTTTTCATTTAATTGTAATTGTTTTTAATTATGCATAAGGTTTAATTCTGGGTTTTATTGTTTTTACTTCTTATTGCCTCTTTTATGCAAGTTTTTATTGGTGTTTCTTTGCGTCTATGGGCTTTTATTTTATTTTTTTACTCAGCTACATTGTAAACGAGGTCTCTACCTCAATGTATTTCCAGGTTAAAATAAATAAAGGTTGAAAATAAATAAAAGTTGTGAACAAATTTGAGAGAAATAAACCTTTTCTGTCCACAGTCATGAAAAATAGGAAACAGAAGCGTTGCGATTACATTTTTAAGTGTATGTATCTGCTGCACCTGTTTTCTGCAGCCAAGCAGGGAATTTGTCTGGTTCACACTCAACTATTACTACTCCGATCAGAATAGAGGCTGCATTTGTAAGGAATAGAACAAGGAAAACAGACACATTTCTGTTTTCAGTCCGTGAAAAAAGCATGAACGAATATAATTAAAGTATGTAAATAGATTATCATTGGCAGTGGAGAGTAAATTGCATCTCAGCTTTTGTGGAAAATCCATTTCCGACCAAATGCAGACAAGGGAGGGGCCACAAATGCGGACTTCTTTTTAATGATTAATGACGGGAGACACTGAACACATGCTCCTTTTAAGGGCTTAAAACCTCGAGAATCTTATTTACAGATATCTGGGTTGTGAGTCAGTCTTTGTCTGGCCTCCTCTAATGCCATAAAATGCACCTTCCATCACAGATAAACCTGTAATAGCAGCATATCTCAGCAGCTAAACCTATTATCCATACATTTGCTTTGCATTGTGGGTGAGCTAGTGGGCCTCGGAGAACTGAGACATGCCCGTAACCGCACACATTAAGGAGTCAATCTCATTTAATTTTCTCTCTGAATCACTAAGGTGTGATTTCTATTGACACACAGAATAGCAGATGGAGTTGTGATTTAATTAGATTCGGTACCCACAAAAACACCATTAACACTGCAGCTCCAGCTCCTTGATACCGAGTGAAGTTTACTGTAGGACTAAATAAAGAATCACAGAAATATAACGTAATGTAATATGTTGTTATCATATCATGTCCAAATTGCTAATTTTGGAATTTAAAGACATTGTAAAATACTTTTCTTTAACTTTTAGAACAAAATTGGTCTCAGAGTACTCGTATTGTTTTACTGATTTTTATAATCTAATCCTCATTAGGCATAATTAGCATTAAAAAAGCTGATTAGCGTCCTTTTCTTCGTCTGATAATGGCTTGAGCTGATATAAGCTCCTCTTATTTCTTTAAAACGAAGCGGTCGCCACTGATTCTGTTTTAAACTTCATCGCGGCATTAATCCGTATGCCTCGAGTGATAAATCCCGAAGATCCACGGCTAATCTCGCTCAACACTGAGAGGAGAGTTACCCCCTCTGATACAGCCACAAATCAACCTTTCAGAAGCAATTATCATTTAGACAACTCTACTCTGGTATTTAAACACCCCGCAGATACTGAGGGGAGGGAGAAAATCTGGGCCAAAAGTGTATTTGTGCATGCCTTGATGTGTGTGTGTGTATGTTTGTGTGTGTGTTCTGAGACCCTGGGCCTTCACCAGTGAGAAAATGGATGAACAAAACCACAGGGAGGAAAGAACACAATGGTGGCCCCGTTTGGTTCGTCTGTGGTTTCCTCAAGAAAACGGAATATAAATTTGCTCATTTGCCTTCAGTGCCTTCTTTGTGTGTTTGTAGACATTAGAAAGCTGACGTAAACTCCACTGAAGCGTCACCAGATCTGGTTCGCATGCACGGGAGCAAGCTGGCTGCATAAATTCATGTATGAAACATGATTGCACACATGTGTACACAATGTAAAGGAATAATGACATTTTTTAAAGCATGTGCTTTCACAAGCACAGAGAGGCACTTGTATCTTCACTGATGCAACAATGGCTGGGTGTTTAACATCAATACTTTATGGTGTATTAGCCAAAATATGTCCACAGTGAAAACTTTCATGGTTAGGGTTTTACCACACATTTAGCACTGCACTGAAGAACTCAATGGGCTGTGTTGGTGGGAACAGCTTTAAGGTACTACCGTCACTATCGATATTTACCAATATTTGCACATATTTAATTGTAATTTTGGACATTTTAGACTGCATTTTATGTTCTATTTTAAATATTTTAAGTCTTTTAAGCCAGTTGGTCTAGTGCAAGGCTTTTAAATGCAAAACATGGTTGGATTCTGAAGCTAAACTGGTGTAGACCACGTGCATAATCACTACGGGGGGCCGAGGACATGTTGCCCCCATTGTTCAATTATACACGGTCAGGTGGAGGCAGCATTCACTGTATTCATTTGCACGCAGACATAACAGTGAAAAGAGACATGTTGATAAATCCGCAGCCTCTGAGAAGTGCCGTGTCTGACCGCAGTGTCGTTACGCACAACAGTGCACTTATTAAATCGCTTGAAAACAAGGCTGATACAGTATAACCATACAGACCTCTACTGAGTCGATATTCTGTTATTTTACTTATATGAAGGAGACGTCAAGTTACTGGCACTCATCTCTTTCTTTAATCCTTGAAACACAGTGCAGTGCAAACTCTACTGTGTACTAAACAATGTGACCCGACGGTTGGGCAATATGTTCAAATTTTCCAACTGGCCGCCGTCAGCTCAACAACTGGCGACTGCTGCTATATTTACACAGGTGTGTGTGAGATATGTGTGAGCCGTGAGTTCACTGTAGCCAATAAATAAACAAAATAAATCCTCAAAATGTCAAGAAAAGACATATTCAACCATAGACCTTAGCTTTGGCTAAAAAGAAAACAACCAGCAATGGACTTGGCCAGTCACCAATAGCTGATATATTTGTTTAATGGCTCAACCCTAGTAGATACATTCTGAATTAACTGAATTATGTTACAAGGAAGCTAGAAAACATATTCAAGGCCATTTTATATTGAATGAATACCATTTAGAGCTAAGTGGAAACTTAGAAACTCAGAAGAAAATGAGGTATCAAAAAAACGAGACATCATAAGCTTGTATAGAGGTAAAGATGCTAAAACTGAAAAAACTGTTTTGGCACCAGTATTCATTTCAAAAGATACCCAACTCTAGAGGTGTCTCCCATTAGTTTCTGTTATTAGAGAACATCAACATTAAGCCGAGTCCTTCAAATGCACTCCATTCATTTGCAGCAACTGTCAACGACCGCATGTGCCAACTCAGCATTAGATTACTTGTAAATACTTCTCTAACAGCCCGCTCCTCATCCTGAATCCTAACCTGTGTTAAGATGGTGTAAAGTCTGTGCTTATTACCGTCACCTTCCCACTGTAGCATCCACTCATTAGCTGCCACTGCAATGAATTATACCTCACAGCTATGCTTTTCACTGCTTTAACAAGGGGTCTGGAGCAGCAAGTTAGTCCCCTCACTATGCTGTTAATGCGCTAATCATTTACAGCATGAGACGCCGCGCTGCACTGGCAGGTAGAGAGAGCAATTTGGGAGCTGCTGGCTAATTTGGATCCGGTGAAGCAGCAGGGCTATACTCTTAGAAATAAGGGTTCCAATGGGGTTCTCTCTGAAGGGACGAGGTTCTACCCCCAACTGATTGTGTCTGGAGAACTGTTTTTTGAAGAAAGGGTTTGTTAAGGGTTCTTTGTGGCACTAAGGGTTCCATTATGAACCCTTTTCACCCAAAGAGCCCTTTTTGAGAAAATGAGTTCTTCAAAGATTGTTGAAATTCTTCCATCAAGGGGTGGAACCATTACACAAAGTAGGGGGTTTCTGTAGAACCTCTCATAAGGGCTGCTGGGTGATACCTGTCACACATGGTTCTTGGTATAACTGTTTATGATGGATTCTAGGTAGAATCCTATGATAGGGTTCCAAGTGGGATCTTTATAAAAGGTTCTGCCAGGAACAAAAAAGTGCTCTCCTATCGGGCCAAGCTGAAGAACCCTTTATGATTCTTTGTATCATAATATAAAAGGGTTCTCAGCAGAACCCTCCTGGTTGGGATCTAAATAAGTTCTTTGGAATTCAAAAAGGTTATCAGTGGAACTCTCTTGTTAGCACCCTTAGAAGGCGGAAAGGTTCTGGATAGAACCCTCAGAGACAGTTCTGGGTGGAACCGTTATACAACAGACGGTTTCTCCGTGGCCCTTCTCAGGGGGTTCTGTTTCAAACCTTTCACAGATGATTCTAGGTACAGTATAAATATTTATGTTGGGTTCTAGGTAGAAGTCTCTGAAAGGTTCCGCCAGGACCCAGAAAGGGTTCTCCTATAGGGACAAACCAAAGAACCCTTTATGATTCTATCTAGCATCTTTATTTCTAAAAGTATACAAAAAAAGAAAAAAAAGGCCTCGCTCTCATAGCCGAGCAGTGCCAAGCATCGCTAACCTCTGCCACTCGTGTAAGGTCACCAATCAGAGAGCGGCGTTTCGAGACGATCCCAGACACTGTCATTACTGTGCCAGTCACCGATGCTCCTCTCACCCTCCTACCACCCATTGTGCCCAGCACCTTAATAAATAATTCATACGCATAGGAACATGTGAAGGGCACATGCTCAGTGAGGGCTGCGCTTTCACTTCATTTCATACGACTGATTTACAAAGAGGGCTTTTATACATCATTTTTCTTCTCTGTATTTCTGAACTCTGGGGCACAGAACAGGATTTAAATACATTATTATACATTATGATGTATGTGGGGATGTAAATAAATCTTCAACAGGTCAAGTTATTAAATTGCGGGCGGCATCCTCGATGTTTTTGTGACTCGCAACCATTCTGTTGGCCAGTTTTCTCATGTATAGCGCGCTGACCCACATAATTACTCTAAATCAGTGAGTAACATCCGTGGCACATTTTGTTTTGCATCCGCTACATAAACAGAACACCGAGGCCATTTTATGTGCAGTTATAAAACAAACTCAGGGTTTCATATTTCATCAACACCTCCTGACAGATATGAATCAGGGCTGATGTCAAACCCAAATCAGTATTCTGTTAACAGCTCACTTGTGCCTCATTAACGACTGGGCTAGATGTTGCCATGGCTACCCAGCAGAAAGGCCATCAGGGGTTCACAGTGTCAGCTCCCCCCGCTCTCCACTCCCTACCACTTTAACCCTCTCCTCAGACACACAAGAGTCATTACCCTCTCGCCTTGATTGCCAGATAAAGTGTGGGCTGCTCGAGGTTCGGGGACCATACAACAAACACATTAGGAACACAAATATATAGGCGTTATGTTTCCCATATAAGTGAGTGTGTTATATAAATGAATTCCTGTCAGCGGCTGCTCTAGTATACAGTGCCATGTTCCTCTTGAGCGCTGGGCATTAAGCGGCTGCCATGTTCCCAGGTAAAGAGGGCCCCTCTCTTCACTAATGGCACTCCAGCGAATGACCTTGACAGCTTGAAAATGAGCGCATTAAGTAGAACACTTAAATGTATAATTATGCACTTGTTCCAGTGGAACTGTCACTACTCTGTAGGTTAAATCATTACGGCTTAGATATGATGAAAAAAAAAATATATAAATAATAAAATAAATCCTTTTTTATTCTCCAAATGTCTATCAAAACAATTAAGGGATGGGGCCGGCTTTGATATGAACACATGAAAGGAAGCATCACTCCACTCATTAAGTGAGCACATTCAAAAAAGAAAAGCGGTGGAGAGGAAAGCAGCAACAAACACAGCCATTAGTCATTTTTACTAAAAAAGAAATATGCACGGAAAAGTGATGTGCTTGTTTTAAAAATGACAGTTTGATTAAAAATTTATTCAAAACAGCAAGATAATGTATATAATGTATTGAGAACACTAGCACTATGTTAAACTTTAATGGACTGCTTGTGCTATGAAAATGTAAATAGACAGACAGAAAGAACGCCCTGAACTAAAAATAGTTCAGGTACAATGCACCGTAGGTTTCCTCGTCTTCAAAGCAGCCTCACAGTCTGACAATATGATAAATCCTTGAAAAACTTATGTCCAAATTCATCACAATCACAAAGCCTTTAATCTAGGACCACGTCCAAGAGGTATTTTCTTAAAATATTTCATTAATATAGTATAATGAAATGGTTAGTAAGAACAGAAATTGCTGAAACAAAAGCTCTAGGACTAAGCATAGCCCTTGGTGGTAATTAAAAGAAAACAAACTATGTAATTTATTTGTTTATTCAATATTTTAGTTTTTAGCTGCCTTTAAAAAACACTATTTTCCATAAACCTTAGAAAGTTGTAGGTTAAACGTCACAAGCTCACAAGAATAAGGTATTCCATGAGTAGGTCAAGGACCTTGAGTAGTTTTACAGAAAAAAGTCACAGTAATCTTAAAGCTACTTGTGACTGCTGTGCAATAAAAATGGCCCGCTATTGAGATATTTATATACACGCAGTACTGCAGAAAAATGCAAGTGGACAGTAATTAATCTTAAAAGGAAAAGGGACATGAAGTTACTAGCTATCGGTAGCTACCGGCAGCTACAGTTAGCAGTAGTTAACAGTTAAAGTAACCGCTAACAAGCAAAGCTGTCTGTCCATCAGGAAATGCCGTAAATTACTGAGAGTTGAGGCAGAGCAGCCGGAGGATATCAGAGAGAAACACATCAAATGTTTAACTTTTAATGAATTAATTCATTTTATTTTCATTCACAATGGAAAAAAGCATCGTCAAAGATACTGAACAACCTCCAAAAACTTGAATAACAGACTGAGCATGGGCATGCTATCTGACTGAGCAATCTGCTAACCAGGATAACTTTTACATACATTTACCTCATTATTTGAAACTTTGCCATGTTTAACATTAACGTCCTGCACTGTAACATTTTATGACAGAAAATAAGGGAAAGAATAACAGGTCCCCTTTAAGATGTTTGATGCTAAGATGATATTTCGGTTGGACTTTGTGTATAATGGGCACCACGATGATTCAGTATTTAAAATACCCATCTCCTCCGTCCTCCTCTAACTACATTCACATCAAGTTATATCAGCTTGACAATATTACATTGTATGAAGCTAAGTTTTGTTTTGCTCCTCTCCTTACTATTCATCCAACACTGTTCGCTGACTCATACACCAGTTAGTGGAAGCTGAAAAATATTGTCAAATACCAACATTGTCCAAATGCCAGAAAACATTGGGATAGCATTTTAAGCTTACAAGTGCCATCCTTAAGTGAGGCTGTTTTGCCAGGAGCTGTTGACGTAGATTCAATCTCAGGTTGATGTTCAGTTTCTTTGTGCTCATTTGTAACCTGCTTGTGTTTGAGTAGTTTTACAGTAATAATCTTACAGCTCCCTTGTGATTGCTGTGCAATAAAAATGGCCACCTATCGAGATAATTAGCTACAGTGCTTTTCTCCTATTTATACATGCGCAGCCGCTGCAGAAAACTGCAAGAGAACAGTAATTAATCTTAAAAGGAGAAGGGACGTGATAAATTTCCCATCAGAACTTCACTCCTTTTAATACTTTTAAAAAGACGTTGGGCATTTCAGCTGCCCTCATGAGATATTGACTCTTATTGATCAAATGAACATATTTCCATATTACCATGGCCACAGAGTACAGGCTCTCCTTTCTCGGGCCTCCGCCAATAAATTTGCTCAGCTGGATCATTCAAGCCCCTCAAAGGACTCTGACAGCCTGGAGGCATATATTCACATCGCTGCACCTCTTTCTCTCAGCACCTGGGGATTTCTTTCTCCGTTACATTTTGGAGATCTTTTATTTAGAGCGCGACAACAACTGCAAAACAACATAGGGTCACCAGCGCCGGTTCTAAAGTGAGCCTGGCAGTAGGTGTGATTGTTAAGCTATGTCTGTATGTAGCTCAAAAAAGGCATATCTGTAAACAGCATGCGTATGTCGACAGTGTGCTGCTACAAACAGCCAACCTATTTGTATTTTCCACGGTGGCCAGCACATCCCACTCTCTCTGGGGTTGCTCTGCGCTGTCATTTCAACTGCCTGGCTCCTTCGCAGTGGGCATACACAGTCATTCACTGTGGTTTCAATGTTGCTAGGCTACCTCACTTCTCCACTGTTTTCTGTTTGAAAATCTACTGTTCAATAAAGCAGTTCAAGGGAGACCTGTGGGTTTGAATACTGAGCGATATGAACCTGCAGGAGTAACTGACAACACTAATAGCCTTTTTTTTTTTTGTTTCAAAATATCCTTTTTTCCCTTGACTCGGTAGCACAGTAGCACTATCTGCGCCTACCTCCACAGCCCATGCATCTGCTTCAGTCGTACACTCACAAATACAGGTGCTAAGTGGAACCATCAGGGGTTCTTTGGCTCGTCCCCATAGGAGAAATCTTTCTGGTTCCTGGTAGAGTGTTTCGGAAAGGATCCGCATGGAATCTGTTCAGGGAGAACCCACCCAGAGGGTTCCACTGATAACACTTTTATATTATAATAAAAAAAACAAAAAACATAAAGGGTTCCATTTTGGTTCCTCATAGAACATTTTATAAAAGTTCCACTTTGAACCTTTTCAGAGAGTTTTTTCCCCAGATTCCAGCATAAATGGTTATACAGAGAACCTGTGAAATGTTTCACACAAAATCCCCATTGAGTGGTTCAACAGAGAACCCTTCTACGGTGGAGGGGTTTCAAACAAGAACCCTCTCTGGGAGTTCCATCCAGAGCCTTTCGACCTTCCTCAGGTGCTAACAAAAACTCAGCCAGGGGGTTCTACCAATAACCTTTTTATATTCCGAGGGTTTTATCTTGAACTCATCTAGAGGGTTCTATTGAGAACCCTTTTATATTCTGATGCATAGAACCATACATGGAGAACCTTTAAGTTCCAACTGAAACCCTTTTAGAGAGTTCTACCCAGAACCCAGCATAAAGGGTTATATTTAGAACAATCTGTGAAAGGTTTCCCTCAGAACCCCCTGTGAAAGGTTCTATTGAGAATTCTTTTATGGTGTAATGGTTCCACCCAGAACCCTCTGCAGGACTTCTATCCAGAACCTTTCCACCTTCCTCAGTTGCTAACTATAACTCAGCCAAAGGGTTCCACCGAGAACCCTGTTATATTCCAAGGGTTTCATCTAGAACCCAACTAGGGAGTTTTACCTAGAACTCTTATGTTATATAATGATACAGAGAACCCTTGACAAACTGGGTCTTTGGATGAAAAGTGAACTTAATAGAACACTTAGTCTTACACGGAACCCTTGATGAGCCCTTTAGTAAAAAAAAAAAGGTTCTTCAGAAGCCAAAGTTCTAGGCAGAACTTCAGCCCCCAGAAAGATCCCTTTTGGAAACCTTATTTCTAAGAGAGCAATATTCATACATCAGAACATTTATAACCTTCTCCAGTTACATTTCCCTGGTTTAAATACAATCTGAGTCATAACCGGAGTGGTGAAAATCTTCCCTTTGTAGTCTTCCACTGTTCTCTTATGGTTGTATATTCATATCCGCCCAGCAGTGTCTAGGAGTTATTATTATTCCTGTTTTGTCTATCCTATTTGCAGCGTTGGATGTTGGGCGTATTCCAAGCTTGGGCTGTCAAACACAATGTGTTTCCAAGGTTGAAGGGTGAATAAGCGAGGTGCTCGCCGGGGCCCTGCACAATTTCAGCCCTGCCTTTTGTCTCTCTCTCCCCGCGTGCTCTCGATGATGACGAGTGCAGAGCAGTTTGACCTCGGCACAAAAGGAGGCCCGGCTCCTTGAACTTTCCAGGGCGACACGCGCCGCCCCCGTGAACCCAACTGCGTGGCCACCTGATTTCCCTGGAGTCCCAAAACAAAAACTCATTGGATGACCCCTCAACTGATCCCTTCCTCCTCCACAGCTGCATTTAAATCATCCCACCCTCCTCCGTTTAGAGGAAAAACATGCTTCATCTTAGCGTGGAGGCTCTGTTCTTCTAACAGTGTTGCATCTTTTAAATATTTGTACATTTGGCCACAATCTATAAGGTCTATAGATTCATGTTTGATCTACATTTTTATTATATCTTTCATCATGACTGTTTTTTATGAGAGCATAAATTAAAATACTTATGAGGGTTTTTTAAATACTGTGATTTGGATTCAAGTTTATGTAAAGAAAAAAGTAAATTATCTCAACAAAAAAATATAGATTGGCAAAACTTTATTTAGTTCATTTCAAAACACAAATGTTTGAATTTTAAAACTGAAAGAAACTTTCATTTTTACAGTGTATATGACCAACTAGAAAAGAAACTACTGAAAGTAAGAAAATTCTGAGTTATATATACAGTATAATTTATATAGTTTAACATTCCTACTAAACATCTTGGGAGGAAGATTTGTGGTGCCATCTGGATGATGAGATGTGGTTAAATATTTTATTGAATGCAAAGAAGTTCTAACAAATCCCATGATTTGATAAATATGACCCTATGTGCTCTTCTTTATGTCTGAAACATAAAAATAGCTGTCATTTTATGTGTTGGTGCTCAAAAACTGTAATTTTTCTGGTTGTCAGTCCAGAGCAAGATTAAGAACGTATTTAGCAAAGATATACCACTAAATCCATATTATTTTGTAGTGCAGGTACATTCTTAGAATATCTCACAATATTTCAAAATGGTAACACGAAGAGCCCCGATATTTCAGGGACTGGTCCCCAGTAGCAACATACCTGAAAGTGCAATGGTTAAGAGTAATAAGTAAGGGGGTAATAAATGTGAGAGAATAAGTCTATACAAACTGCACTGTAAAAAAAAGTTGACAAAACTAATCATTTCAAGGCATCTGCCTTCACAAGATTTTTGAATTCTTACTCTTCTTCTTTAGCTAAACTTCACTTTAAGAAACGTCCAAAAAAATTGTATAAAAAGAACCTGACTGTCATTGTTTAGCTAAACTTCACTTTAAGAAATGTCCAAAAAAATTGTATAAAAAGAACCTGACTGTCATTATTTACGTCCACTTCAATAGATTTACTCAACAATCATGAAAATACACATTTTTGGGGGGAGGGGTTTCTAAAACTCAAAAATTCAAGTTCATCTAAAGAAGGAAGGAAAATGATGTCAACAAAGCATTATTAGTTGGTGGAAAAAGTAAGTTGCCTTTAAATTTTGAGATGTTGTTTTTGTTACCGTCTACATGTTGTAAACTTATCTGTTTGCGATGATTGCTCTTTTTTGTTTATTTTTGTGGTGGTTGTTTATATTTCTGTCTGTATCACCTCAGTACTGAAAAATAAAAATACTGAAACAGGAATTGCCTCTGTTACGTATCTGAATACAGAATTAAGGTTTCTGAGTTCAAACTTCTTGTTCTCGTCTGAGTCCCGACTGTTCCATATCATTGCAGCTGGAGCTGTTTCCATGTGTTTATCCTAAGCTAACTCTGAAAGGGGCCACATTAATATTTCAAGCACACTTCTGCTCATGGTGAAAGGTTATATGGCCAGACACTGATGTGAGGGCATACTTTAAGGAGCTGTTTGTTGTAGTTGTTGTGGTTGTTAGCAGGAAATGGCTCCAACACTGAGCTAATTACTTGATGTTGACAATGCACTTCCTGGGGACGTGTGATTTAAAACTTAAATGGATCGGACTGATAGTGAGCTGTGGTGCTGCATGTATTTAAGCCATTAAAGTCATTTGAAAGAAATTAAAACGAGGTTATATAGTGGCTGCTGACTGGAGGAAACTGCTGCTGCTGTCTTGTGTTATATACTTGATTATATCACCTCAGTATGAACCTGTTTCTTGTTTGTAGTTGACTGCTCACTCCATGTTTCTGCCGATGACAATTTGAAAGTACACTTTACTTTGTTCTGTGCTTTGTCATCATTTTCACAACAGTGCTATAATTTCACTGCATTCAATTATGTTCCTGTGGTTTACCATTATGGTGTTACTGTTTCACTTTAATTTTAGAAAACAAGAAAAGGCTGTCGCACTTTCCTCTGTTCTGTTTATTTTTGCCCCGTGTTTAATGCTGCTTTAGTTCTCTTTTTATATTAAAGCTTTTTTTTTCCAACAAAGACTTTTGACCCATGAGCACTTTCAATTATCAGAACAACCAATCAGCTGTAGGCTGGCGAAGCACGGAGACCCTTGTCACATATTAATAGACTGTTAAGGTGAGGTTGTGGACACCATGATAAATAGCCGTAAATGTCTGTCATCTTCAGTTTATACTCTTGGGGAGACTGTGGACTAACACGTCCCTCAGCTTCCTGTATGCACACAGAGTCCAAAGTCCTCTCTTTCACCTGACTTGGAAAGTATAAAGCTTAATTCTGTCCAGAAATTTAGGCAGCAATAGCTAAATAAAATGTGAATAGAAAGAGTCATAAAAGTGAGTCATATTCAAACAAAACAAAAAAACAAAGTAGCAGTTTGTCAGCTATAATAAAAGATGTGACAATAAAAGAACAGTCAGATGTGAAGACAGATGTCACTCATGTCTGAGCATTAAAACAAGATTATGTAACTATTTCACCTTAAAATACCAGAGTCAGAGTCATTTTGATGCTCCATTGACTTGTAATAGGGTGAATGCTCCCTCTGTCACTTGGTGCCACTCTGCACCAGGTCACACCACCAGGTATGTCACTGATTTTGTTTAAACTGGAGCATATTTTACAGAAAAAAAGAAGGAGAGCGGTGCCATCGGTGTCATACCAATACTGGAGCGACATGAGAGGACAACAGCCTTGACGCACATCATGGCAGAGGCAAAGAGACCAAAGAGGACGCTGATGGAGAAAGCTACAAAGAAGAAAAGAGAGACAGACCCAGCAAGAGGCTACCAGACAAGAGAAAATGTCACACTGGCTTTTAATTGTTGGTGAGAACCACATTTACTCAGCAGCAAAAGTACATATACTGGGGTGTTATGTACTCTGGTAACAGTAGAAGAACTGATTCAACTTCAATACGCATTTAAATGTGAAAAAGTAAAGGCTCTGAAATGTTCTGAAAGTATAAACTAGGCCTCTGAGGGACATTTCTACCTGCTGTTTCTGTGCAAAGCTAACTAAACCTCACCTTTTTTCACAGCAGAGTCCCCCTCTCTGTCTGTCATCTTGCTGCGTTGTTTTAATCTTGTTACATCTTTTATAATTTTTTTTGTTCGACTTTTATGTCTTTTTCTTGCTGTTACATCTATTACGTTGTGTTTTTCTTGTTACATTGTTTTCTTCTTGTTTTTGTCTTGTTGTGTCTTTTATGTCATTTTCATCTTGTTATATATTAACCTCATTTTCCTCTTGCTGCGTCTTTTATGTAATTTGTTTTATGTCATTTTCATCTTGTCACATTTTTTGTCGTTTTTGTCTCGTTGCATCTTTTACATCGTTACGTCTTTCACATTGTTTTTTGTCTTATAACATCTTTCCCCCACAAATGCATTAAAACTACAGCAACAAGCCTGTTTTGAAAATGTAAGGCATAGAAAATACAGATATTTGTGTTAAAATGTAGTAAAGGGTAAAGGTCAAAATATGTTTGTACTTAGTTACCTCCACCTCTGGTGAGAGCTCCGTTAAACGAAAGGCTGCAAGTCAGACACTAAGCTGGTCTTCTTGCTGTTGAACTCATAAATAATATTAGTTGGCTTGCCATGCCTTACGTAGCTGCACTTGCTTGACGTTTGGTTTTGTTGGTTAAGTTGTTAACTTACTTTCGGTATGGAGCTAGTGTTATGAGTTGGTTAGCTTAGCTTAGCATGCTGCTCACTGCTCCTGGCCAAAAAATAGTGCAGCACATAACTCCTGTAAAAACACAAAGAGTCATTTTTAGACTTTGGTTTATGTTCGAAACTAACAAGATAAAACATGTTAATTAGTGAGCTTTAGAGGTGCTGGGCGATAGATTTTTTTTTTTTAAATTTTGCAGCGAACCAGAGTAGGCATTTCTTGCTGCTTTAAGTCTCAATGCTAGGTGAAGCTTACTGCACAGTTCTACAGTAGCTCCATACTTAAAGGACAAAATGGTGCAAAATGGTGGACTCAGTGGAAGAGAACATGCGCCCTCTGTAGCTATTAACAGCTCATTCCAAGGTGACAAAAACCCAATGATTCTTATTTTCAAGTGATTATACACTAATGAAAACATACTTATGATTATTATATCCAGTTTCTGCCATATTCTGCCAATAAACCCCTGCAAATCTTACACACTGGACCGTTAAACCACACACAAGAGTGCTACTATTACAGTATCTCAATCATAATAAGAAAGCGAATAACTGTATTTACCAAAACACCAATCTATTCCTTTTAGTCCTCATCAAGGCAACATGTGGAAAGCTGTTAATGCATTAGTCATAAACCACGATATTGTGTATGCAAGGCAGGAAAAATGCAGAATATGATCATATGCCAAACACAACCTAACTGCAACGGCAAAGAGCAACAGCAGTGTCTAGACAGACCACGTCTGAAAGACACTTAAAGGAATATATCAACAAACAGCCTCAAAAATTACCACCGAGTAGAATCAACCTGTGATGGTCTCGAAGAACAACAAACTATCACTATTAGCACGCACACTGCGGTTGTGAAATTGTAGAGAAACACATTAATACCACAGAGGCTTTGTGGGAAATGACTGCAACATATTGGTGACAAAGGGTGATAAATGTACTTTCTGTGTATACAGCATGCACGGAATATGTGCTTATGTCTGTTTCCTCCTCATACAAACTATAAAGTCAATGCTCTCACTGTTACGTAAGCTCATATACGCACAAGACAGTGACAAACAGCACACACCTTGTATGCTGCTGCTGCTGCTGCACAACGCTGCTTTATATACAGAATATGTGTGCGTGTCTGTTTGTCTTTTCAGGGGGACCGCATTCAGTAAACCGCGTATTTGCTGTCCTGTCAGTGTACCCACCATGTCTGCCCTAGGTGGGGGTGGGGGTGGGTGGAGGGGGACATTATGAAGATGGACGACGCTGTCACAGTGGGATGGTGTTTGTCGCAATGCAAGCATTTTCTTCTACTCTATTATCATTATCGTGGCTGATGTTATTGTTACAATAGCCATTTCAGGAAGCGGTTGAGCTGCTGAGACCGAAAGGCAGAAACAGCTAAATGGAAAACGGAGACATTGGAATTCAGGAGGTGAATATGAGTTGTATAATATCTACATTTACAGATAATTGGGAGCATACAGTATGACTGCTGCTGTGCCTTATGAAAGCTTTATGGCCATGCGTGTGGCCACAATACACTCTTACAAATAAGGGTTCCAAGAGGGTTCTTCCTGTAGGGCTGAGGTTCTACCTTTAACCAAGAACCATTTTCTGAGGTAGGGGTTCATCATGGGTTATTTGTAAGAATAAGGGTTCCATTGAGAACCCTTTTCATTCAAAGAGCACTTTTTGCCAAAAGAGTTCATCAAGGATTGCTGAAATCCTGGAAGAACTCTGTCATAAAGGGTTCTTTGTACCATAATATTAAAGGGTTCTAAGTAGAACCCCCGTGTGTGGGTTCTTGTTAGGATCCTTAGAAGGTGGAAAGGTTCTGGATAGAGACCCCGGGGCGGGTTCTGGGTGGATCAATTGCACCATAAAAGTTTTTGTCAAGGGCTCTTTATTAAGAACCCTCTTCATCTACAGAACCGTTTTTTGGAAGAAAGAGTTCTTCAAGGATTGTTGAAATCATGACGGATTCTTTACACCATAGGTATAAAAAGGGTTCTCTGTAGAACCCTCTGGGTGGGTTCTAGATAAAACACTGGGAATATAAAAGAGTTCTAGGTAAAACCCCCTGGCCCTGGGTGGGTTCTTGTTAGCACACTTAGAAGGTGGAAAGGTTCTGGACAGAGCCCCCAAAGAGGGCTCTGGGTGGAACCATTACACTACAAAAGGGTTTGTCAAGGGTTATTTGTAAGACTAAGGGTTCCATTAAGAACCCTTTTCATCCAAAGAACTATTGTTCAAAGAAAGAGTTCTTCAAGGATTGTTGAAATTCTTGAAGAACTCTTTCATCAAGGGTTTGTCAAAGGTTCTTTGTACCATAATGTAACATGTTCTCGGTAGAACCTCCTGGGTGGGTTCTTGTTAGCACAGTTAGAAGGTGGAAAGGTCCTTGATAGAGCCCCCAGCAATGGTTCTAAATGGAACCATTACACCTTAGAAGGGACTGTCAAGTGTTCTTTGTAAGACTAAGGGTTCCATTAGAGACCCTTTTCATGCAAGAACCATTTTTGGAAGAAAGAGTTCTTCAAGGATTGTTGAAATCCTTGGGTGGGTGGATAATCTAGATAAACCCTTTGAATATAAAAGGGTTCTTGGTAGAACCCCCTCAGTGGGGTCTTGCTTGCACCCTTTGACAGTGGAAAGGTTCTGGATAAAGCCCCAAGAGAGGGGTCTAGGTAGAACCATTGCTCCATAGAAGGATTCTCTGTAGAACCTCTCAGAGTGGAACCTTTCTCAGATGACTGAAGGTATTACCCTTTACATTAGGTTCTGAGTAGCACTCTGAAAGGGTTCTAACCTTTATAAAAGGTTCCGCCAGGAAGTGAAAAGGTTTCTTTTATGGCGACAAGCCAAAGACCCCTTTTTGGTTCTACTTAGCACCTTTATTTCTAAGGGTGTATGAGAGCAAGCAGCTACAAAAGAAAGTGTTCCCAGGCTGATTTATTGTTCTTTAAGAACATTTGTAAAGTTAATGGTCTAACGCCAACTATGCCGCAAAACCAAGCATGAAGGAAGGTTAGGACTCGGGGAACAATTTTAACTTTTATGAGCCTTGACACACTTCACAAACTGAGCGCTGGCCATGAGCGGTAATCAAAATTCAGCAGCAACACCCTCCATTTAATACCGCAGAAACGTAACATAACTAATCCAAATTAGTCCAAATGGTACAAGCAAGTATTAGCAATGTCACCGCCACAGCAGTCACAGTTCCAGTTCCACACTTTGCTTGACAGGCCACACATGTTAATGTCATTTCTCCTTCACTCTCCTCTCTCCTCTCTCTCACACGGCTGTCCTTTAGGATGCCGAAGCAGGTGTGATAAATGCTGCCGTTTAAATCAAAGCACTCCCCTCTCCCCCCTCACCCCCTCTGGGGAGAAGGAGGATGCCTCCATGCAGATTGATATCAGGAGGCCTGGCCATATCCTGCAAGGGCTGACTGATGGTCTGTCTGGATAAAAAATGAACTTTATTCCCAGCGTGCAAGCTATGATTCATGTATGTTGCCTCCCCCTCCTCCCTCCAAAAGCCATTCCACATATACCCTCACTACACACTCTGTAGAGACACTGTAGTACATCATATAGTGCTGCCTGCGCCCTGCACACACCAACAAGGTGTTTGTGTGTGCATGTCACGAGACAAGGAATATCAGATGAGCTATTATTTTTACCTTAATGTGTTCAGGTCAATAAAAAAGCTAAAATCCTTCTAGACCAGCAGTTCTCGACCTGGGGGGTTGGGACACCCGTGAGGGCCACAAGATGATTTCTGGGGGTCGCCAGATGCTTGTGGAGAAAATAATGTGGCAATCAGCATAAAAGGTGAGGCAAGAAGCAGCTCTCAGTGATGTCAGCCTCTTAATGACATTCAACATAAAGGACAAGTACTCAAAATGTGCTAAATACAGCTAGCCTTAAGAAATGTAGCCTCTTTATAAATGGCTAAAACTATTAACCAATAGAAAATGATAATTACCAACATAAACCACCATGTTGTAACCAGAAACAAACAATAAAAAAGAAAATTTTTCATTATGTAACATAAAAGACTCAGTCCAATACTACACATAATGAGAAATGTGGGCCAATGGGTAATGGTTTTTGCTTTACATCACCTGTACCAGTGACATAATTTGCCTTAGAATAAACTTTAATGAAAGTGTTTGAGAGGGTCAAAGTGTTTGTGCTCATGAGTTCTGATTGGACACAGACTCTCTTTTAAAACTCTTTTTCATTTTGGTGCTTTTGTGCCACAGTATCATATTTTACCAAGCAGCTGTAGCCACTGTTGCTAACTATCACATGAAATGACTGCTATGGAGCTATGTCTTAGTATACCAGCCAGGAGACTGGAGAGGCAATGTGTCACATGGTGGGTCACCACCATTACAACACATGAGTGTAAATATCTGGAAAATTTAGGGAAAAGTCCAGATTTTGACATGTTGTTTGAATCATAAAGAAGTAAAATACTAAATTGTGGTCCAGTTCCAAAATACATTTGTAGATTCACTGCGATCTGTATATTATAATGAACATGTGGGAAAAACAGACACTGTTACAATTATAGCTGCTTATTTTCATTTCATTTACATTTCAGACTGTTCATCATCTACTTTGTAAAACTATGGCTCATTAATTTTGAGCATTTTCAGGATGTATTTATACTTCTTAAAGTAAAACAAAGAACTGATTTTAAAATACCTCTTTTTTTTAAAACTAAAAACATATCATTTTGTTAGGTTTAAATTTTAAGTTTTTAAAATCTGTATTATTATTATTTCCCTTTCAATAATAATAACTTGTTACATGTTTTTATCCTGTGTTTTTATACATGCAATAATTTCTTACTCTTAATACTTTCTTATGTTTTTGTCATGTACGATCTATCTTTGCTTTTATTTTGAAGCACATTTGAACTTGCCTCCGTTGTATGAAATGTGCTACTTACTGACTTCTTTACACTAAAAAATGGAAAAAAAAAAATTTATTTATAGGTTATTATGCAATGGTTTAGTGGCCCAGCACACTTGAAATCAAATTGAGCAGTATGTGGTCCATGAACTAAAATGAGTTTGACAGCCCTGAATCCAGACTTTCTAGGAAATGGCCGTCCACGATTTTTTCTGTAACATCAGTCTAAAACATTTAAACATAAATATATATTTGAAATTATTCCCTCGAGTTCTGTTTGGCAGCGGTCTGTTCCAAACAGAGTGACCAACTCCCATGAGTTGGAGACGTGTTTGACCACTGGTTCCGTTTGGTCCTTCTGCCCTTCCATACCATCATGAGTGACAGGCAGGCAGAAGCGCTCGGGTCACATTACTCACAGTTAGCATTCTGTTCTTCCTCTTTCCTGCGCTAAAAACATGGTGAAGCATTGCACTTTCCGCTCCAAAAGTGAGTGGGTAGTGTGGGAGGTGGCGGTGCAAAAAGAACACAGCCCTGCTTCAGATTCCAATTAATTTGCCATCTGAAAGCTAAACTACATGTGCAGAAAGGGGATAATTGCTAATAAATTATCTTTAACATCTCACTTCAAACTGCCAAAAGAAGGCAAGTCAAGCCTAATGGCATCACATCTGAAAGGGAGACAAAATGTTTTGACACTTTGTCGCAAATTTCCCCGTGGTCATTTATGCCTTTATATTGTCTGTTCGCAAAACAAGTCGTTAGCCTATGTGCCCGCTACAACCAAAACAGCACTGCAATTGAGTCCTCCTCTTCAGGGAGGAGTTGCTGCGGATCATAAAAGCTTTTTTTGCCGAGAGGTGTCAATGTCGATGGAATAGCGTTTCCATAATTGCACCCTATAAAAGTGTCGGATCACTGACGGTTAAGGCTAATGAGAGAGTGGAAAAGGACAGCGAGACGACATGCCGTAATCATCATCTCAAATCTAAAAGAACAGAAAAAGTAAAAAACAAGGAAAACATCAATATGATGTATGTTTTTTTTTTCTTTAAATTTTAAAGTAAAGTTAAAAAATAGTAAAACGCCAGTTTCATATTTATGTTTCTTCTTTACCTGTTTGACACAGATGTTACAATTATGTACAAGTGGGAAAAGGTGGTGTGATGTGATTATATAAGCAGCTCTCCGCAGCTCAATGACAGCCATTGTTTCAACTCAGCAGGTGGAAAAAAATCAAGATTGCATATAGTTATTGTTATACGACACTCTTAGAAATAAGGGTTCTGAAAGGCTTCTTCCTGAAGGGCTGGGGTTCTACCCACTACCAGTCGCTTCTGAAGAACACTTTTGAGGAAAGGTTTTGTCTTTCGGAAGACTAACGGTCAAAGACTGTTGAAACTCCAACAAAGATTTCAAGGGTAGAAGCCCCCCGAGTATGTTCTAGATAAAATCCTAGGAATAAAAAATGTTCTGAGTAGAACCTCCTAACTATGTTCTAGATAAAACCTTTGGAAAATGAAAAGCTATTCAGTCGAATCCTCTAAATCTGTTCTGGAAAGAATCTTTGGAATAAAAAAATGTTTTTGGAACCCTCTTGATTGGTTCTAGATAAAACGCTTGGAAAATTCAAAAAAAAGTTTTCAGTAGAACACCATAAGTTTGTTCTGGATAGAAACCTTGGAATTAAAAAAAAGGTTTTTGGAACTCCCTTGATTGAGTCTGGACAAAACCTTTGGAATGTAAAAGGGTTCTTGGTAGAATCCCCTTGGTGGGTTTTAGATAAGCACTTGGAATATAAAAATGTCCTCAGTGGAACTCCCTGACTGTGTTTTCAGTAGAACCCTCAGAACCCCACCCCTGGGTGGGTTCTTGTTGGTACTCTAAGACGGTGGATGGGTTGCAGTTTGGACCCCCAGAGAGGGTACTGGATAGAACCACTGCACCACAGAAGGTTTCTTTGTAGACCCTCCCAGGGCCCTTTTCCATCAAATAAACTCTAGTTCTTCAACTGGTTCCGGTCAGGATCCTTGGAACCTTAATACTATCTAGTGAACCAGCCCACATTTCTACCAGTTTTGAGTGGAACCATTGTAATCAGGGACGTCATCAACAGAGGGCGCTGCAGAATGTACAACAACCTGTTGAATATGACACGCCCACTTTATTTGCAGAGGAAAACCTGCTGTTTTTGGTTCCAGCTGGGAACATTTCAAGTTCTGAACCAGTTTATTTTTGGTGGAAATGCTCAGAATGGTTCAAGTTCAAAGTGGAACCTTCATAAAATGTTCGACCAGGAGCCAAAAAGGGTTCTGCTATGGGGACAAGACGAAGAATCCTTTATGGTTCTAGTTAGCGTCTTTATTTGTAAGAGTGTAAAGGTATGTTTTTGCTGATCCTTCAGAGAAATTTCACTCCCAACCTACACCAACACTCCTGGGGAACAAAGAATGGAAAAAAAAAAACTGAACACGTCTGGTGACATCCAAAGGTCTGTTTCTATGGGGACTGAGTGGCATCTTTCATAGCACACGGGCATTTTGATACACACCGATGTCCAGCAGTCGACACAGCCAATCCCGTGGGGACGGTAAAAGGCCAGAGCATAATCCTTTAGATGAAATTGAAACCCTTCGAGGCTGAGGAAATACAACCCCAGCAGTATATGAAACTCGCCCCGTTTGTCATTGATCAAAAGGTATTAAAACTATAATAGAGATCTGTTAGCGATTGATTAAAGGTCGTGTGAAGCCTAACAGAGATTGAATAAGAATTTTTAAAAAATCGATAGCGCAAATATTGGTCTTAGGGTAAATTAATATGAGCTCTGTAACAATGATTAAAGAGCTTTCATTGGAGTGCAGTGGTGGGATTTGTTTCAGGTCCACTCTTCAAATGAGAAATGCTGCCATGTGAATTTATCTTTATCTTTAATTGGTATAAATAAGAAAAATTGAACGTCTCTGGCCTCACTGCATGACGAAAGACCAAGGACAACAAAATTCATGTTCGATTCCTGAAGCCGTTCTTAGAAAAAGCCTTTACATTTTTGTGGCTTCTTATTATGAATGCGAATGTGTCTCCTACTGTATAGACTCTAAATGTTACAGCACATAATGTCCTCGCAAAGCTCTTTGGATAAAGGATCTCTCAAACTGCATGTGGTACTACATTTACAATATTTCCACTGTCCCTGACACACAGTGGCCAGACATTGTTTGGGATTTTAACTATGGAGACAAAGGAGGAGGTAATTGAGGTACTTACCCTAATGAGACCTCTGTTCCTGCAGTGTTCTTTTGAGTGACTTGATTGAACGGGCACAGGGTGTAAGTGTACCTGCACAGGAGAACAGAAAACAATGTCCACACTGAGAAAACTGGTTTAATTCAGGTCAGTTTTACTTTTCCACACAGCTCCTTCCATGCTGTGCTTTGTTTCTTTGCAGAGATTGAATACAAATGCCCAGGTTTTGATGTAGAATCAGAGCTTCAAGACTATACATCAGAATTGGCAAAACTATTTGCTTATTTTAGTTTATCACAGAATTGTTGTATATGTCAGCTCAAAAGTACCAAGAAATTGTACCACAAAGATGCCAAAGATGTTTGAGTTAATTTAGAAAGTGTCACTATCACATGGTTAAACTAGGGAATACTGTCAAGTTTATTTTTCAATTGTAAAATGTCACAATCAGTACATATCTGGGTTAATATTCTTTAGTAAGACATTTAAAGGGGAAATTCTGCACTTTTCGGGGTATCGACGGTAAAAGTAGACAACTAAAGGAACAAGCGGTGCCTGGATAGCTCGATTGGTAGGGCTTGAGCCCCATGTATGGAAGCTGTGAGTCTGTGGCCGTGGGTTTGACTCCCGCCTACAGCCCTTTGCTGCCTGCCATTCCCCCACTCTCTCTCCCCATTTTCTGTCATAACTTCAGCTGTCCTATCATTTAAGGCATAAAAAGCCCCCCCAAAATATTTATAAAAACAACAAAAGCAACAAATTCCTCAGTGCATGCCATTTTGACCGAGAAAGCTCAGTTCTCCTGCATGCAGAGCTGTGTTGGCAATGCCTACATATACCATAATGCACTGCGCCAAATTTTCCCATTCAGGGATCCTGAACAAGAATGCTATGTTGTGTATTTACATTAACATTACTCTCCATTTTTATTTTCTTTAGCATCTTTCAGGTGGTTTTACGGCCTGCTGCTCTCACAATGGTCATTTTAAGCAAAGGCAAATTTTCTGAAATTTTTTTCAGCAAAAAATCAAAAATCTGACTTTAAGCTGACTTTAAGCTAACTGCCCGACCGAACAGCAGAGAAAAAAGTTAGTAACTAGTTGGTAAACTTAGCAGAGCATTTAGTGGTTAAAGAGTCACATATTTTACTCTGGAGTTTGGCTTAAAGGAGATTGAACTTTGAACTTTTATTTGCAAGGATTCAGGAAATGATGACTTCAAATGAATGCTAATGCTGTTACATGTCCGGATGTGTACATTGGCAAGTTTTTGCTAATTCATCAGTCAAAACATCATTTATAAGATGATGTCAGTGTTGCGTTTATGCCAAAACTGGTGAATAAAATCGGTTAGCTTTAAATAAAACAAGTAGTTTTCTATGAAAAACAATGTAAACAGTGTTGATTGTGAAGACAGTAAAAGTTGAAGACCAAAGCGGTCTGTTACAAAGCAGAATTATTGAACAGTCAGACTCTGTCTTGGCTCTGTGGCTACCTACTGGGACAGGAGATTGACAAGGAGCTACCCTGCCACCCACAGCTCTTCTACCAAGGCAACGAAGAGTCTAAAGGAGTTAGCAATTAGCAGAGACCATCACTAATGCACTTGCTGGGTATAGTGCTGGAGAGTAGAGGCACGATCACTAGCTCCAGTAACAAACTGATCAAAGACCCTGATGGTGAAACCGACAGGGGGAAAGGCAGCAGGGCTTTTTTCCTTGACATTTGAACCATTACACTGACTGTTATAAAAGACCAGAGGATGCCCAGACAGCCACAATGAGGCAGAAAGAAAGAGACAGAGTGAATGAGTGAGTGAGAAAGTGCAGGTTGGAGGGAAAAAATGGCTGCAGCGTAAGTAGACGTGGGCCAGGAAGTGCGGGGGGTGGGGGGGGGGATCAAAAGCTGCATGAGAGAAAAGCAAGATGAAAGAAAAGAAAATGATGAACATCAGAGACAGGGAGATAGTGGGAGAGAGGTAAGTGATTGGCTGCCGACTTCTTTTTGCTCATGCGCTTGTTTGCGGATTGCATTAAATGCTTCTCATCTCTCAGAGACTTTCATTTAGGCATTTATCCTTTCATGTCTACTGTATGTTTCAACAGGGATGCCCCTTCCCCCCCAACTGCCAGATATAAGGGCACGGAAAAATAACAGAACAGAAACATCTTTTTTTGACTGCAGAGTAAGCAGTGCAGCCTACAGTAGAATTAAATGCGTCTCACCATGACTAAGCCTATGGAGAATCCACTGCCCCTCCAACAAATCTGACACTGTGCAACAAGGTTCCTACTGAAATTTTTTCTTATTTATTTATATTCTATTAGTTTATTCTCAAACTATGTATTTTTTTTTAAGCCATGCTAGCCAATTTAATTTGGGTGCTAAATCTTTCACTTTGGTCCAGACTGAAATATTTCAACAACTGTTGCACAGACAAACAACAAATACCTCAGTTCTGCTGGCGAGTGCTGGTCCTTACATGGACTTTGTTGCTCTTTATACTACATCTCTTGACTTTCTGGCAGAAAGCCCTGTGTGATCAAAGACAGCTTTGATAAAGAGTTTTGGCGCTTTCAAGCACCGCAGGATTAAAACGATGAGATGGGAACATCATTGACACATAGATACACATAAATGGCATAAACATGTTTTTTTTTTATATTTAAAAATGGGCATCAAGTCTTTCCATTGTTGGACATGGAAACATCACCATTTGACTGTCCGCCCCATAACCACATCAGAGTTTTTGGCATCCAACAGGACTATTTTTGGCCAGGGACACGACACTGCCATCCAACCAGTGTTTGCTGGGATACTTTGATTTATGACCAAACTGACAACATTCCCATCAACCTCGGCTGAACTTCATGCTTAGTGCTTTATCAAATGTATAACACGGTAAACATTAGCACGTTACCATTCATTGTGAGCATGCTGCCATGCTGTCATTACAAGTTAGCAAAAAGCGACACTGTGCCTGAGCACAGCCTCAAAGAGCTGTCAGCATGGCTGTAGACCCCTTGATCCTGTTCCATCTCTTCAGTATACAAGAAGAGCTAAGAACCGGGTAAAGGTTTCTTCACAGCTGGACTTGACCTCATCAAGGACACTCAACACCCTAAGCCACATTACATGACAAGTTAGCAGGACATCCATGCCTGAAGGACCGACGGAGACCTTACATAACTGCAGCATGGTAGTTGAAACAGAATCTGAAACTCACCAGTGCTTTGGTTCAGAATTTTACAACAATTTCCCAACCAGAACCTTTAAAAGTGGAATTAAATGCCAAATGAAACAATGTGCCACCTGCCAAATAGCCTTACACACTAAATAAATGAACAATAAAAATAAATAAATCAGAATTCCCTCTCGACACTGGCTTTATTGTTCCTTATACAAGCCACTAGATTCATTAAGTTTGTAAAGCAGGTGTTTCAGCAACAACAAACATCCTCATCTGAGCCCAGAAGCAGATGGCACCTGATAGACAGAAGTATAGTGAGCAGTGGAAGTGGGGGAAGGAAGAGGGGTAACGCAGTGAAAAAGCAATCAGATGAGTCCCATAAGGGAGTACCCCTGTATGTCTGTACCTCACTTCCCCCCTCTCGATCACCCTCTCTCTTACCCTCAAGGCAAAGCCATCCATCCCTGCCCACTTTTGCTGACACGCCAGCACTGCACAAAAAAAACAAAACAAAAAAAAAACATGCTGGGCTATTTGTGTGCGGGGGCACTGCGATCTGACCTTGGATGCTCGCCTCCATGTGGCAGCTTGTGAGAAAACAAAAGCAGGCAAGGCCACACAGAAAATGTGGCGCTGGGTAAAAAAGAAAAAAAAGTTAGCAGAGATTAGAAATGCCGAGCCCAACATGCGGACGGAGGTGCAGGTTGATTAGCTGTCTGTCTCCGAGACAGACACTTCACATTCTGCCGTCTGCGTTACATAAATGGGACACAGCAGAAAGGTCAAACAGGCACATTTATACAAACTGTCCCCGTCTATCCTTAGCAAATGAGCTCAGCGCGACTCGAAGGAGGAAATGTCCGCTTAGATGGACGGATGGTGACAAAGGCTGGCTGACAGCGATGGCAATATAAGACAAAGACAGAGAAAAGAGGAAGACAGAATGATAAAAAAGAAATAAAAGTGCGCAAAAGAGAGTGGGAGGAAATCAGAGTACTGGTGGTGACGCTGAGCATATGAATCACCAACTGAACAGGCCGCGAATATGACAGATGATGATGCGCAGCAAGGGGGATGCAAAGGATAAGGAAGACAGAGACAAGAGGATAAAACTTGGTGGGTCACGGATTCAAACTTTGACAATAATTAGAAGGCTATGATGTGCAGCAGATCAAAAATGACAACAGCGATCCTCCCATTCGGGTCCTGAACTCCACATTGCGTCGCTTTCTGTCCCACACGTTCGATCTGTCACCGGCTGACAACGCAGCTCCGACACTAGCCATAATAAGTCGGTACCACTGTGTCAATCTTCGGCAGGTGTTCTGGGGCCCGAAGGTACACAGTTAGAGAATAAATATCTTAGATGCAACCACTTAGCCCCTCAGGCACTATTTCATGCTTCACTGGATCAGACTGCAGGCTCAGTTCACTCAGAACTCTGCTGATTTCTGGGGCAAAACTACTTCTAAACCAAATACTTTCCAGTTTAAGCTAATGAAATGAGATATAAAAGAAACAAATAAGTCTTTGTTTTTTCTGTAAGAAAAGTTAGGGAAACAGCTTTGTGTACTTTTTAAAATTGATCATTTTTTAGATTTCTTTAAAACCTATTACAGGGTCCCTGTAGGGGTAACACTTCCTTTGAAGGGATGTGCATAAAAATGTCTTTATGAATATGTCATTCAGTCAATTATGTCATTTTTAATACAAAGTTGACACTATTTGAGATGTCTCTGTTATTACATCTTTACATTAATTGAGACAAAAATGTCTTGTTATGACACCCGTCATTAACAAAAAGGAGTCTTTATGAAGGTTTATGATAGTAGTTGTAGTAGCTTTAATCGTGCCTGAAAAGTTGAGCCTGTCGAGGCCTGATGCCGACAAAATTCTGTCCAAAACCGACCCAAACCCAACCCTCATTAGCATATTTCAGCCCAAACCCGATTACAGTCCGACGTTTTTCTTAGCAAGCTTCTCTCTGTGCACCAAACAACAATAGATGCAGGGAGTTGGAATTGGCAACAACTAAATTTGGGAGAAAAATAAAAATAAACAAATAAATGAATGAATATAGTACAGCCCGAACCCGACGTGAGCCTGTGAAATATGTGAGAAATAAGACCCAGCCTGACCCGAACCTGTCGGGTCCAATTTGGGTCAGGTTTGGGCACAGATCTCAAGTTCTAGACTGTAGTCATCAAGTGTCAATCAGTCAATTATCCCATTTTTAATGCAAAGTTGGCATTGTTTGACGTCTTTCTTATGACAATTGACGTTAACCAAAACAACATAACCTGTCATTGTCTTTGTCAACTTAACATGATCAAACTTAAAGAAACTGTTTATGTTTTAACATCACATTATACTGTCATATGTGGTTGGTTTTGACTCTGGCCATCATGAGACTGTTGTAAGGGTGTCATGAATATTTTCCTTGTCGTCAAGTACAGTGGTACATTTTGTACTTGTCATAAAAGAGTCATCAAGTTTTATTACACTGTCAAATGCTTTTATAACGGTGTCATGAATAATTTCCTGGACTTCAACTAAAGTGCTACCAGATGGGCTCTTAAACATGTCATTAGACTAAAATTTTAAGGCCAGTTTGAATAGAGAGTACAATACCAAGGTGATTTACAGGTTTACCTGATGGACAGATTGCTTGTTGCTAACGTAGGCTAACAACGTAGGCTAACCACTGTCTGCTGTTATCTAAAGCTGGCGTTAGCTAGTCAGCCCGGTTAGCTTCAACCATTAGGTGCCAGGAGCCAAACCCAGCACTATAATACCTGCTGTCAAACTGACCATTGTTCACCAACACCAGCTGGGGATAACAGACAGCAGTAAGCTTACTTTAGGATCATGTAAATTGGTTATCCACTATACATCAGTCAGGTCTGTAAGCTAAATCACCTTGGTACTGTATTTTGTTGCCATGACACTTAATTTTCATGACAAGTCCAAACTGTACCACTTTAGTTGAAGTCCAAGCACTGTAATTATACATGACACTGTTACAAAAGCATTTGACAGGGTAATAAAACTAAATAACATCTAGGTGACACGTCCAAAATGTACCACTTTACTTGAAGTCAAGGAAAATATTCATGACACAGTTATAATGGTCTTATGACAGTCAAAATCCAAATCAAACACATATGACAGTATGATGTAGCATTAAAACATGATGCAAAACAGTTTCTTTAAGTCTGAACATCTCAAGTTGACATGACAGAGACATTGAGGTTTGTTGTGGATAATGTCATTTTTATAACAAAGACATTTCGAACAGTCTCAGCTTTTTATTAAAAATGGCATAATTGATGGAATGGCACTTGACTACAGCCATAAACATTCATAAAGACTCCTTTACGTTAATGACAAATGTCATTACATGGTTATGACAATGTAATCGCAGTCTTGTGCATGCTGCTTCGAATTAAGTGTTTCCATAAACTGTTCATTGTTTATTACAGATCTTACACAGGCACCCAACTGTTACTCTCTGGGGCTATATAGGAAGAAAAGAGAAAGCATATTTATTCCCCAGTCCACTGAGATCCAGTGAAGAGAGGGAGAAGGAGAGAGACAGCAATTAAGCCCTTCTCCCACTAGACTGCTGTGTGACGGCGTGGGTGGAGTTCACTGAGGGTGACACTGCAAACTGCAGCGAAGTCAACACAAGCTAATTGGTTTACAGGTAACACTGTGTACACTCGGCTGGCATGCCAGAGGTCAAAGGTGACTCAGCAGTATAAAGACATGTGGTTAATTGTTTAGTAGCAAACTTTAAGGAAAACCAACACTGTTCATCTTGATAGCATGGAGCAACCTCGGGTCACACAGTAGAATGTGTTGCAATAACAGTCTCAACATCACACAGCAGGTTATACTCCAGGTAGCTTTATTAATTCATTCAGTCGTCTTCATATTGTTGATAATATTTGATGATTTCAATTATGTACTTTTATCTTAGAGAAGAAAATCCTACACTACATATTATTGCATGCACGTAATAATATGTTTCAATGCTGCTGATAAAAAAAAGAATTTGTGTTACTGTTAGAAATATGGAGCTAAAAAATATATACCAAAGAAACAAAGTGTTACAAGGTCTAAAATAAACAGGCTTTTCTTTCTTTTGAACCACGAGTAATTGTGAGAGATAAAAAAATTAATTGCTTTAGCACCATGCAATGCACAGGGTGTTTTACAATTAAAAGCCAATAACAGTCACATTTACTCAGATAAAGGAACCTGCACTAGTAGCAGCAATGTGAATATATAACACCTGCCTAATTTGAATGAAAAATAAATTAAATTAATATACTGATTATTTTGGAGGTACATTTTGTGTTGTGTGTCTCTATTCTTTTATTCTGTATTAGTGGGACTTCAACTGGTGGCACAGTGTACAGAAGGTGGTGACTGTCACTACTACTGTGTGACACTGTTACTGTTTGTTGTCCAGTGATTATGTTGGACAGTACTCGTGCAGAATGAATTTGTCATTACCTACTGTAACCATGCATGAACTTTGCTTTGCTAACCCTAACCCAACACCCAGCTACAGCCAGTTAGCTTAGCTTAGCACAAAGAGTGAAAACAGCAGGAAACAGCTAGCCTGGGACATTTTATCGTATCTATTTTTTTAAATTATCTATTATTGGCATTCAAACTGGTAGCACAGTGTTTGCACAGAAGGGAGTAACTGTCTCTACTACTGTATGACATTGCTTACTGTAAGTTGTCCGCTGATTATGCTCCAATACAACGCTGAAACCAGTCCAATCTACAATCAAATTCAGGACAGATTACTTGAACATTTCAGGTAGTCACTATGGGTACAGAATGAATTTGTCATACCCTAACCATGCATGCACTTAAAGGAATAATTTGCTTTTTTTGTTGTTGTTGTTTGACTTTTTGGCTAGCTACAGCCAGTTAGCTAAGCTTGGCACAAAGAATGGAAACAGGATGAAACAGCTAGCCTAGCCTAGCCTTGTGTAGCAGCCTACAGTCCCATGCATATTCACAAAATCTCCTTCAAACACTTTTTTAAGGATTAAACAAACAAGAAACGACATGGCATGAGATATTAACTTCAGCTAGCTGTTTCTTGGTATATGTTCAAAGCTATGCTAATTGGTTGCTCACTGTAGCATATAATTCTTATTCTCAGGTGATAACACACATAAGAAATGCTTAATACTATATTATTTGCCATTTATTCTGACAAATAAATCCTCGTAAATGTCATAGACAGAACCTTTAAAGTGAGGACAGATGACTTGAAAATTTCAAGTAGTTACTACTGTTTTTTTGTTTGTTTGTTTTTGGCTAGACCAGCCAGTCAGTTAAGTTTAGCATTAAGAGTAGACACAGGGAGAAACAGCTAACCTAGCCTGGACTCTCCATTGGTTGTGTAGCAGCCTGCTAATAGTCTTGTTCGTTCATGTTAAGACACTATGAGGTGGTCAATGAAAATAAATAAATAAACTGCTGTATTGAAAACCTGCTAGCCTAGAATTAGACAGAGAAGCAATGACTGACTAATTTGTCTGACATTTTGCCTTGCACAAAAAAACAGTAAGCTGAGGCTCTGTTGTCTGTTGTTGTTGGCTTTACATTTGGAGACCACAAGACCACAGTATGACCTGTTTATGACTCAAAATTCAAAGTTTAGGACTTGGGACTTGAGTGCAAAGAATTACTTGTGACTTGCAAAACAATGACTTGGTCCCACATCTGCCTTAAGCTAGCTGTTTCTCCCTGTTTGCAGTACATGTGCTAAGCTAAGCTAATTGGGTAGCTCCTTATTTGAAAGCACAGCGTATTCCCCAAAATGCTGAACTTTTCCTTTAAGAGGATTTGGCAAACATTTATTCAGTGCGAACACAGAGCAGCCGCACAGTAACTCCAGGTTTTTCTGTCTATCAAGTTCATTCGCTCAAAATTGTAAAGGAGCAGTTGTGAAGCTTGTTTTCAGAATCACATTAACATATTAAATGTTTAGACAGAGTCACACATTTTGTCAGGTGGAGACACCTGATAGATGTTTTTTTTTTTCCCCCCACAACCTGAATCAATAGTGAATCATCTGACCTGCTTGTAAAGGCTGCAGGGTTGTCTAGCGCCTGTCTGTCCTTTAATCAGCAGATCCAGCTTTAAGCCCCTGTGTCAACAAGTCTACACCTTGCTGAGGTGTCTTTGGTGTGGGTTACAGCTGCAACTGCACCCTTGTTACTCGTTACAGCAGGCAACGATAACAATTCTGTACCTGACTGAAATGCTCTGCAGTATTAAGTCCACACATACTGACCACACAGAAGAAAAAAAAACACTATCCTGGATTATACCCCTTACTGTAAAAACCTGCATTGCACACTGTGTACCTTTTTTTAAAATAGACACCTGGAATAGGGGCATTCCCTGGACTAAACTCAGATAAGTGCTGATGAGTTGAGTTTTTTAACTTCGAAAAATGCAGAGCTAGTACAACATATTTTATTGTGCTTGTTTAGAGCTGCCTCTTTTCTGATTCTGTTGCTGTTTCACTAGTTTAATGTTAGCTTGCGATGACTTTCTCTTGTTTTAAAGGGAATCAATATGACATTAAAAAAATAAAAGGAGTATTTATACGTGTGCTTACAACGTATGTGCTTTTTGAAATGTGGAGGACTCAAGTTTTAATATATTTTAAATGCCTTCGATCAATCTTTATCTCTGTACTCAGCTCCCATCCAGCAAGCACACACAAAAGCACAATTGAACTCTTTGAAAGAAAGTTTGGACAGAAAAATGAAAAATAAAAAGCAGCGTGAATAGAGTTTTTTGGACAAACAGCACCTTTACAAAGGCATGTAGTGCCTTAAATACAGATCCAAAAGGAATTTACATTCAGCAGAGTGCTATTCAGCTGCATGAATGTCTATGAATATACTGTATTATGCATGATTAATAAGTACATCCACCTTTATTACAGGCAGAAAATGTAAATAATGTTTCAATGCAACTTATATTACAACATTATACTAACAATCACTGTATTGTTAGTGCTGCAGTTACTGTGCTTTTATTAAGGAATAAGGGGAGCCCTATTCTTATTTTAGGAACAATTGCCTTGAGGTACTACAGTGCTTTTTCCAGGAGTGCATCTAATATAAGAGCACCTACTGTAGAACATGAAGGTGGGAGTGAGGCACTTTGATTTATGTCTTGGTGGTGAAAAAGTTCTGCAGTGTTTGGATCTCTCTTCTACAGTAAAAAGCATAAAAGTGCAGCCGTGATCAGAGCTTTGCCAGAGGTGGTAAATAACTAAGTGCAAATACTTTGTTACTGAACTTAATTAGAGGTTTCAGGTATCTGTACTTTACTTGAATATTTATCTTTCTGACAACTTCTTACTACTGACAAATATCTGGACTTTTAACTCTTTACATGTTCAAATCAGGCTCATTACTCTAGTTTTAATGCATGTGAGGGAAATTATTGACTATTTTTGTTCTGTGTCACTGTGTGGCCCCATCCCAACAACGAGACGGATTTCAACCTAAATGGATGGAGCAATAACTCTGGAAAAGCCATAACAAGATGAAAATGATATAAGACAAAAACAACTTAATGAGACAAAAAATAGTGTAAAAGATGCAACAAGACCAAAAACACATAACAAGACATAACAAGACAAAAATTACGTAAAAGAGACGCAACAAGATAAAACAACTTAAAAGACACAACAAGACAGAAATTATGTAACATGACAAAAACAATGTAAAAGATGTAAGGAACTGAAAACAACATAAAAGGCCCAACAATATGAAAACAACATAAATGACAGAACAAGACAAAAACGATTTAAAAAAACATTACAAGACACAAACAGTGTAACAAGACAGAACAACGTAACAAGATGTAAATGATGTAACAAGATGAAACAGACAGATGGAGAATCGACTGTGGAGAAAAGGTGAGGTTCAATGTCATTTTTTCCTTTATACAGTGAATACATCTCACAGTCTGTACTTTTTCACTTTTACTTGATTAAAGATATTGAAACAGTACTTCTACTTTTACCGGAGTCTTTTTTTTAAAATAAGTTTTACTTGAGTAAAGAATGTGTGTTCTTTTCCCTTCTCTGGGCTTTACAGTCTTTTAGCACCCGAATGGTCAGCTCATTAGGCCTTAAGTGTAATTATGGAATCAAATTCCAGTAGTGTAACTAACATCAGGAAGACAATTTCATTTCCAAGACTCGTGTAATAAAAAAAGCATCACAATCATTGTGAATTTCTTTCACTTGATAATCAAGTTTAGAGTTTGCTGGCAGCCCAAAGACCCAATGCCAGTTCATCCATTTAGAGCCAGTTTATAAGAAGATGTACTCAAAGTAGGCCATTTTTCAGTTTTTCTTCATTTTCCACATGGCAAACCACAAATGCAAGTCTGAATAAAAACGCTGTACAGTATTTTTACTATGAGTCTGATTGAAGTTCACTTTCCTGACAGCTTATCATATTTCGGCCCTGAAATTCTTTATGCAGAGCCGAGAGTCAATGCACAAGATAGATATATATTTTTTTCATTTTTTATCTTATTAGGCTTCGCCTCTGTGAAACAACATGAAGAGGGAAGGTGAATGCACAGCAGAGACCTCTTTCCCACATAAATTACCCAGAAAAAAAAGAAAAGAAAATACAGAGCGAAAGAGCCTCTCTCTCAAAAGATGCCTCAATTTATATGCGAAAAATGGGAAACAAAACAAGCCAAACTTGAAGCCAATTTAGTCTTTAGAGCCATCACTAAGGGCAATGAGGCAAATAGCCTCTGGCAGATCATTTAAAGCTGCATTCTCCCTGCCATCTCTCAAGATGTTACATTATTATTGCTGCTATTTTCTTCTCAAAATAGGCGAAAGTTGAGGCATGTGGAAGATATGATAGGCAGGGAGGAACAACAGCTGGTCTTTATGGGCCTTTCAGATATCTGGAAAAAAAAATGCACTGAATTGAATTACAGATTCACTGTACTTTAAAAGTACTAAAATCCCACATACATATATGTCTTTATTATTATAGTTAGATTGTGTTGTCATGGTAATATTTTGGCAACACTTTATTTGAAGGGATATATATATGATTGTCTTTACACTGTCATAACCACTCCATGACACTTGTCATGGACATGAAGGAGTCTATGAAGGAGTTTATGACAGTGGTCATTAAGTATCATTTGGTCAATTATGTAATTTTTAATGCAAAGATGACATTGTTTGAGATGTCTTGGTTATGACAACTTGACATTATCCAAGACAGCACCCAAGTCAGCTAATTAGGTTAGCTAACTGGCTAACACCAGCTACAGATAACAGCAGATAGCGGTTAGCCAACTTAGGCAGCAAGTAAACTAGCTAACCCCTATCTGTCCAATCAGCTTGTTACTGTATTCTGTGGTCAAACAATTTTTATAACAAGTCCAATTAACACCACTTTAATAGGAAATTATTCATGACACTGTTACAAATGCATGTCAGTGTACAGCGACAGTGTAATAAAACTTAATAACATCTTTATGACCAGTCTAAAGGAAAATACTCACGACAGCCAGTGTCCAAACCAACCACACATGACAGTATAATGTCACGTTAGAACATAAAGCTAAACAGTTTCTTTAAGTGTGATAATGTCAAGTTGTCATGACAAAGACAATGACAGGTTATATTGTCTTGGTTAATGTCAAGCTGTCATATCAAAGACATTACTGGCTTGATCAGTGTGAAGCTGTCATCACAAAAACATCTCAGGCTAAATGACACCTAATGACCAAAGTCATAAACATTCATAAAGGCTCCCTCATGACAGGTGTCATGCTTATGACAGTCTTATGCACATGCCTTCAAATGAAGTGTTACCAAAGTAAAATGTACATACTGTACATATTGATGTTTTAATTTGGTGCAACTAATTAGGATGCCTTGTCATGTTAATGCTTTTAAGTGATATTCATTCATGGAGTACTTGTCGCTATATTTTCTGACTTAAATTTCAATTTCATACTTTCTATTATGTTTTGAATACACATTTTCCAATTTAAGTTAAGGCTATAATCACTGATTTGCACTGTTTTGCTTTGAAATACTGCAGTTTTTCAATTATTCCTGAGTTTCTGAGTAGCAGCTATAATACTGTATAGATATAAGCTTTTCCGACAGATTTCAGTGTGAGCTGCATTAAAATAAATAATCAGCGGGCTTTATTCTTGGATATGCCTAAAAGGACTTCTTCCGATAAAATGATTATCAATAATATATACAGTATATAATAACACAATGTAAAGGTTCCAACGTAGGTGTGGAGCAAGTTGGCTCAAAATAATATTTTACACTTTTCCTCCACAAAGGTGTAAAAAAAATGGCTGTTAACACTAAAGCGTGTTAGGAAATCTACTTCAACATAACTTAAGGTGATAATTAGAGTTCCCACATTAAAAGTGAAAAGGAAGAAATGAGCCAATAATCAGAGGATTTGAAACTTAGAGAGTGACTGTGAAACATCTGTTCTCACGACACTCCAGATCACATTGAAAGTTTCCCTTCTCGCACGGGCTGTGTTTAATAGACGCACGGAGCAGAAAACTCTGAGCGCAGCTTTCACACTCATCACTAAAAATATGCCAAAAAAAAAAACAAAACAGGAGGAGGTGGAGATGTTCGTGATTAGAAAGTCGAGGTAGAATACAGCATAATGGGGATGCCAGGTCTCACTTTTCTCCTGTCACCAATCGTGACGGCAGAATGATTACAGTTACAGTTAGGTGAATGATGCTTTTGACAACAGTATGTTTTTAACTCTGGTCTCAAAGTGAAGTCTATAAAAAATGGTTTCCCGAGGTCAGTGAGTAAGAACTTGACTGCCCTGCACAAAGCCCTGGCCTCAACCCCATCCATCACCTCTGGGATGAACTGGAATACCAACTGAGAACCAGGCCTTATCACATACTGCCCGGCCTCAGTAATGCTCTTGGGACCGAATGGAAAGCAAAAGCCTGCAGCCGGTTTCCATAATCTTGTGGAAACCTCTCCCAGAAGAATGGAAGCTTTTCTAACAGCATAATAATCTACAGAATGAGACGTTCAATCACATATGGCTGTGCTGTCCACATGGTTTGGACAACAGGTGTCCATATACTTTTAGATTAATAATAAAGCAGCACGTACATATCACTTCTTAACTATGTGTGGAGATATGTACACATGTAGAGTGATTCTTGAACTCGGAGATAGCAGTTTGACAAAATAATCAGAACTCGAGGTCCCCTTACAAGCTTTTTCAGGGGGTCTTCAACCACATATTGCAGTCTTCCTCAGCAGGTGGAGACCGTTGCCATGGAGAAAACTGATTTGATATACTAAGGTTACATGATGATGATCTCCATGACAAGTCAGCAAGTGAATACAAATAAACTCTATCCGCTGAAAGCCAAGAACAAGCTCGTGCATCAACCTAAAGTTAAGATTAAGATAATTAAATAAAGATAAAGATGCTTCCTAAGCCACGCCCCTTTTTGTTTTGTTGCTCCAGTAACAATTGAACAAGCTTGGTACCTGAAGGAACCTCAGTCAACATTCTCCTTTGCTGTTTCCTGTACTTAAATTTAGGGATGGTACCCAAAACCACGTGTTAAACAGGCCCCAGGGGTAAATTATGACACCAATGTATTGATAAGCTCCATTGTTATCAGTTCTTTATCTGAACCTTTTCACATTTTAGTGTAATTTATAATCACACTGCAGCCTTTTCTCCTGCTCTCTGCGTCATGACTGACACTTGCTGATGTCTGTGTTCTTCAGTCTTTCTAAACTTCCCTCAGTGTTGTGATGTCTGGAGTATTATTTATTTTACTGACATTTTACTTTTTTTTCCAGTGAGATATTATTGAATCTATAGAGTGATTTTGCTGTTAAAACATTACTGTTGCTGCCTTGGTAACAACATTTAGCTATGTTCAAAATACTGCTCTAATTATGATTTTTTAAATTTAATACATTCTTGAAAAAAAAGCAATTATTTTCTAATTAAAAAGAACTGATATAACTAAGCAACCAACGATATGCATCCGTACTTAGCTATGGTATGTCCTAGGCTCATCCAGGTTGAAAATAACACCAAACTTTAAAGAAATTAAATATGTTGCTTAGGGACCTGTAAAAGTGACATACAGTGTATAGTCACAGCTTAAGTTATCTGTTGTTAGCTAAATGCTAGCTAACTTAAGATGTGACAATATATTCATTGCTTTTACCGACCCCCGAATCATCTATTAACCTCAAAACCTCAAAAGAAAATAAGAGGCTGATACTCAGTTCTTGTAACCAAATAAAATTAGTATTACCAGATTTTTGTATCATCACAACTGGTCTAAAGGCGATGAGATAACACCATCATGACTGCTATTTTTATGCTTAAATGTGACTTTGCCTCCCATAACTTCATCTCATCTTCTGACATTTGAAAAATAGTAATTTCCGAATGGAACATTTGCATCTTATTACGCTCTTATTTTCTGTCTCTGCGAGTTGAACATTTGAACAACATAGCAGAAATGGCTCTCTCGGGGTGAGGAGTTAAGATGTGCTTCCTCTGGCTGTTAAATATCATTTTCAATTATAGGTGTTTTGGTGTTGTAAATTGATGGGAGTGATCCATTTCAATAATTTGCTCCAATTTACACCATACCATCGCCACTCCTCAAAGTACATATTAAATGGGTCAAACGCACTAAAAGTCTCGGCCCCATTTCCACGCAGAAAATGCTCGGGGTAACAGGTTAGTAGATCAGAACCATCACAGCTGTGCTAATGCACCCACAAACTCTTCAGTAAATACAGACGTAAATGTCTTACGGGGTGGAGAGGAGGGTGGCGGATATAAATGTGTTTATGCAATCACTCTATATTTGTACTGTATGTGTTATTATAGGCAAGGCATGAACAGTTTACAAGACCAAAGCAGAGACTTCTCACTCAAGTCTCTGTCTAGATGTGGGCTGTGGGTTACCATTCATGTCAAACATCGCAGAAGTACATGATTTGTGGAAAAAGTCACACCGTAATGTTGTGGAGCCGGTGAAAGGCAGTCTTTTTTTTTTTTTCCTTTAAAGCAAGCTGCGTTACTAAGTAGAAACTACTCATTATAATGCATCGTCTTAAAGAAAAACATCTGTTAAGTGCAAGAAAATAATTACACTTCCACTGAACTTCTTAGAGTTTCTAAATTAGATCATATTAGATTTGATCAGATAAGAAAAACCGTGTTGATCTCACCAGGAAGATCAGGTTGTCACAGCAGGAGCTGTAAATGAGACACAGCACGGAAAGTAATAAAATATAAACACTGATTAACACAGGGATTGTTTTTTTTGTTTTTTTTTCCACCAAGACACTTTGCTGCCGCTGTCTCTCTCTTTTGGGTTTTATTGATTTTTACTCTGTGTTTAATTCTCTCCTGGGTCTCTCTGTTAAACGTATGGATGAGACAATTGTTGGCTTTAGTTCGGGTTCGGACCAAACCACTCAGCGTCAGGGGTGTGGACTCAAGTCACAGGATGTAGTCTGATTCGAGACACCTGCTGACTTTGAACTTGCCCAAAATCAAAAGACTTGCAAATCGACTTGGACTTTAAAATCAATGACTTGTGACTCACTTAGACTTCAAAATACTTGATAACCTTTCCCCAAGCCAGGGCTCATGGACTGCCTCCTTGCCCGAGGCAAGTAAAATGCCATGTTGGGCTAGTAAATCCAGTGAAAAGAATTAAACTAATAAACTATTTTGATAACCAACTACTGGTTAATTTAATTAATGGTTAATTTCTCATACAAAAATGTTGGAAAATGCTGTATTCAGGCTCACAAATTATCATATTAAACTGAATATATTTGGGATTTTAACTGACAAAACAAGATATTTAAAGACATCACCTTGGACTGTGAGAAACTGTGATGCACATTTTTCACTATTTACTGACATTTTATAGATTAAACATGACAATTAACTTAAGTCTCAAAATTAGCAGTTTGAAACAATTTGCACAGGGGCAAGTAAAAGCTGAGTAAATGTTTGACCTACTTGCCTGACCAGGCAAGAGAAAAAAACAAAAAACTGACGTTGAACTTTTAATGCTATTCACTTCCAGCTTGTCTACAATTCTCCAGATCCACTTTGTTTGAACCAATCAGACAACATCCAAAGTAAACTATTATACCAAACAAATTTTTACCAGTCATAATTTTGTTTGTGACACCGTGAAACTGCACGGTGGTCATGAAAAAGTGAACTGCAGCACGCACAAAGTGTGGGTCAAAAATTACAGACGGGGACGCAACAACTTCCAACTTCATTCAACATTTGAAGTTGCACAAAGAGATAATTAGCATGAGCTTAACAGATAAGTAACTTCGTAAATAAATACTTGAATTTGTGCCGACACCATGATGCTTTAATTATGTGTGTGTGCAATAGTATGTCTGCAGAGTGGAGTTTTTTTTCTTTCTGAAATGAATATCAAAGTTGCTGTTTGCAGCGGTTCCTCAGCACAGATCATGTGAGGAGGAACCAAACCAAACTTTCCTTCACAACTACAGATTTAATTGTCTGTTGTAAGAGATGATATCCTATTCATTATGGAAAAATTGTAAAGATCAAAGAGAAAAAAAAATGTTAGCAGTAGTTTTCTTATTTTGGATAAAAGTAGGCAGAATAATATCTTAATTCCACTACAAGAGAGACTTGATTCTCTGCAATTAGGTGGGAAAATATGTGTTTATATTGGTAACAGCATCGCCAATCAGTCAAAGTAAGCTGGAAGATATCAGCACAAATCCTGTATCATGCAGCCCTACTTGAGACATACTCATGACTTGCAAAACAATACCTTGGTCCCACCTCTGCTCAGCACAGTAGGGAAAATGAAATTTTATTTGGAATATATAGTCTTTGCACCAGTTTCCTGCCCTTTATTAAATTCATACGACTGACGTCAATGGATCTGCCAGAAGTGATATTCATGAAAAATCTAAAAGTTTCAAAAATATTCAACAGCACTGCTTGACCTCGTGTGCAAAGCTGAAGGGAAGGGTGGCGGCTGAACCTCTTGAAAGCTCCTGTCTGCACAAATACTGTAAATTTCCATATTTCGATCAGCTTTCACTCAACAACCCCATTATATAGTTAATTAAAATGAGTCAATCACAAGAAGAGCTGGAGTACTTATGATACTTTTCTGTGAATACTGAATTTATGGAGTCAAACTAACATATATTTTGCCTGTAATGGCATCATATAATACTGTCATGATGTTATATGCACTATTTCTCCAAATTAAAGAAGATATTTTGATACATTTGAGATGCACTGAATGTTTTGTCAGTGCCTGTGTGACTCTCAAGAGGAAACCGTGTGTTGTGTAGTTATCAGACACACACAGAAAAATCCTAAATATGAAAACCTTTTGTCCAAGCTGACACATAACACAGGCAGGCTCCACTGTTGGTTCGTGGTTTCATCGGTGCAGAGGAAATTAAGCATAATTGCAGCTCATGTTTTGGTGGCTAGGTCTGGTGTTTCTGAGGGTTATGTGCTCTCTGACTAAAGTGCAATGCCTGTGCAACTGCAAGCAATTGGAAATTTAACTTGCGCTGGTACAGCACTAACAATAATGACAACAATAAAGATGATTAACTCGGCTCCAAATGATCTCCCTCTGAATTAGAAACAGGAAGTCCTGGTGTGCAGCGACAAGCTGGGATAGATAAACAAAAAAAAAAATTCTTAGAAAAAGTCGACCCAGACTGTTTCAACACAACCAGCCCACAGAAACGCTGCTCGCTGCCCACTTCTTTGCCCATAAAGTTGGCAGGATAACAAAGACTGATGAGATGTGATGATTTTATGACCCCACCAGACACGCATGGACTCACTGCCAGCCCACAGGTCTACTGGACCAACGGAAAACTCATGCTACTTCAGATGGCCTCCCCTGCTGTGGAATGGGCAGAATCTCCACCTGCTTTCAGTTGCTTACAGGAAGGAACCAGCATCTTGAAAGCCAAAGACTCTGCTGAATCACAATCAGATGAGTGAGGCAGTGATTCAACAGGAAGGTAAACTGACTGTGCTTTTCAACATGGCATCACAGAAAAACTTGAAGAAGGAGATCAGAAGGCATACAGATATATAAGTTTACTAATAAATACCTCACACAAGGCTTACTGCACCAATTTAACTAATTAAATTGTGAAAAGTATAATGACAAATCATTTATGCATTAAAATGTCTAAAAACGACTTGATCTTTGTTATATATTTTGTTGAGTTGTGTACTTAAATTATCTCAAATATTTCCAATGATGTTAAAAACCCTGAGAAAAATGCAATTTTATTCAAGGTAACAGCTAATTTATTTGGTTGCTAGTTGCTGTAACCTCTAGGGAAACATGGCCAGCACCAACAAATGTTACTATTGCTGTGTTTCCACTACAGGGACTCTCGCTTAGGAATAGGAACCTGCGGAGGAAACCACCCCCAAAGTTCAAGAACTTAGGGGGTGAGCATTTCTGATTGCTCGAGTACTTGCAGAATTTCATGTCAGCAGACTAATCTTCCCTAATCTTCAAGGGTCTTTAGACAGCAGTGTAAATGCAGACCACAACAGGCTGAAGGAAAATTTTAGTTCCTTGAAAAGAAGTTCCTGGGACTAAAAGTTCCAGATTCTTTGGGTGGAAATGCAGCAAAATGTAGCATGACTTAAACTTTAATCCATTTAAGTTGCTTGAACACGTGGACATGATTTCTGTCATATCAGATAGATTTTCATCTTGCTGAAAAAAGAAGACAACTCCCACGTTACTTCACAAAACGTCATCAACTACATCTTTTGTTATTGTTTTGATTGAGCAGCAGTAATTACACGATGCGTGTTTAAGCTTGTGCAGGAACACACTACTTTTAAAGACTTGTACAGAATTTAAAATAGTTGCTCTTTCTTTTATATATAAAACAATTATTCATTATTATGTGAAATATCTTTTTAAGAGGCTGATTTTTTATTAATGGATGTTAAAATCTGTGGCCAGACTTGATGATAGAAATGGACTGAAATGAGATTTTTTTTTTACAGGCTAAATCTCATAATTTCTATATTTCTCTCATGGCCAAAAGAATCCCATAGGAAGTCTGAAATCAAAAATGAAAGTATGCAAATGTAATATTTTATTTTAAAATTTATGTCTTCAGTAGGAACCAAAGGGCTCCCATCTGAGAGACACAAATGGCAGAGAAGTCAGAAAGTATCATGAGACAAACTAACACATTGTGGGTTTGGGTTTTTAATCAGGGATGTGTGCAATTAGTCAACTAAATGTTGCTACCCTCACTAGTCGGCACCAGAAATACTTCTACATCAGTTAAAGCCGTGGTTCCCAAACTGGCATGCCCCCATTCAGAAGCCAAAAGAATTTGTCTCGTTTGTTTATTTCCTATACATAGATGATATTCATTCAACTTTGCTTTGTTCTTCACAACTATTTATTGTGTTTAATCTTATCAATTAGTAAACTGTGCTCAATTTTGCTTGTTTTCTATGTGTTTTCTTATTTTTAGATTAGTCAGCAAATCTAAATTAAAATTTGCAATCAGGCAGCAGGAAAATTAGTCGATTAGGAACATCCCTACTTTTAATGGCATTTGTTGACGGTGACAAAAATGCAGAACATTGCCATCCTTGTCTTTTAAAAATGTCACATTCTCCTTGGCGTTACACAATGCAAATCTTGCAGCAGGTGAATGCAATTTCTCTGCCCCCCCTCTGTTATTGACAAAGGACCAAACGTGACCTTTTGAAGTTAATTAATTGCATGAGCAGCTCATTAAGAGTAATGCTAAATTTCATGCTTTAATTTAACAACAGTGTCTGTGCCACATCTATCATAATTTGAGAGCTGCTGGGTGTGACAAAGTGCTCATGCTCTAAGGCATGGATCTGCATAAACAGTGACTGCAGCACAACCACTTATTTTAACAACATTCCAATTATGGTTAACCAGGCCCTCTGCCTTCCTGTCCCCTCGATAAACCCGGGCAAACAAGCTTTTCATTTCATTTGTGCAAATGCATACATCAACTGTTGTTTGCTGGTTTTATTCCTGGCATTACATTCATTTCTAGTAGCAGAAGGCCTTCATATTGAAGCATTAACAGTAAAAGCTTATTTCTTCTTTTAATTTGTTCTTATTTATAGGAAAAGTGACCATGGTGGATGTTCTTAAAGTCCCAAAGCAATGATAAATTTATATTCTGAGTTTGTCACACCACAGAAAAAAATGTGTTAATAACAACTTAGCAAAATTTGAATTATTACAAAACAGAGAGTATAAATAGCGACATTACTGTCAACAAGAGGCTGTAGTGGATGAATGGGATAAGTAAAGGACTCTCCTGCAGAAGAGCGGGGTTACAGGCTGCTGCTGCTCCGTAACAGATGTGCCCTGATGTTTTTAAGTCAGACAGCTAAACTATCATGTTGGTATCTAATTAGTCAGTATTAATTATATAGTCAATATTACTGGGTTAGTTTAAGCAACAAAACTACTTAGTTGGGTTTAGGACAGAAAACTAATTGGTTAAGTTTAGGAAACATAAATTCTTAAATTTAGGCAACAAAACTACTTGTTAGATTTAGGAAATAATACCACTTGGTTAGGCTGAGGAAAAGATCGTGGTTTGTCTGCCATGAGACTGTAAATGGCCACACTGGCTTACATTGTTGGCTATTGGTACCTGGTTGCTGGTCTCTGCCATGTTAGGCTTCATAGGCCCAGGTGTAAATAGCCACATTGGTGATTCCACCCTTGGTGCAAATAACATGGTTGGCTACAAACAGCTAGGTGCTTGTCTCTGCCATATTGGACAATATAAACTCAGATGTAAATAGCCACTATGGCTGTTCCAACCTGAGTGCAAATAGCCACATGAGGTATTCCACCCCTGGTGCAAATAGCATCTGCCTTAAACAATCTACAAGTATATAAAATTAGGTTTCAAAATCATAAAAAAATAAAAAGTTTTGTTCGCTTGAGGCTTGTAAACAACACAAACCAGTCCGTTAAAAGAGCCAGTCCTTTTGTCACTTGCACTGCTAATGCTAATGCTAATGCTAATGCACTCTAACATATAGTTTTAGGGGACATATAGCTCCGGTGCATCATTGAGCCATGCTTTTAGTCTGACCAAAAAATCCTGAACACAGAAACAGTTTAACGGTCTAACAACTCAACAATTCAGTACTATATAGTTCTCAGTCATGGGTGTAAATAGCCAATGAGGCTATTTACACCGCAGGTGCAAAAAGCATTGTTTGCTACAGACACCTGGGTGCTTGTCTCTGCCATGCTAGGCTATATGCACACCTTCTACCATTATCTACCATTATATTCCACCAGTCCGTTTCCTAGTGGCAAGTAAATGAAACAAACCAGGTTACCTAAAGCTACTACAAGGAGTTGTTAACTGTATATGAAACAGCGTTGATTTATTCATTTATATTCAGTTAATTTTAATGCCTACCACCGGGTCAGATTCTTTGTGAAATCAGATGAAACAAGCTTGTGTTTTTTCCAGGCAGAGTTACAGTGAGCAGTACATTAGATGATTAAAAAGAAGCAGGAGGAGATTTTTGTAAAGATAATTTTATTTTTGACATCATATTTCATGGTTATTATGGTGGAAACACTACAGCTTTGGTCCACAGGAACATCCAAAATCAACAAAATAATCAAAGTTCCTCGTAGTAGCTTTAAAAGAACCAGTCTTCTCATCACTTACACTGCAAATGCTAAATGCTAATGTGCTCTAGCCTGTATAATTTTACTGCTCCAGTGTGTCATCGAGCACAAAAACAGTTGAACAGTCTAATCCCACAATTCAACACCACAAAGTTCTCAGTCTTTTCACATTTTCAGCAATTATCCTCTAACATGTATAATGTGTTGAGAAGAAAATCTCCCTGTACAGTACAAGCAGCGTTTACTGAAACGTTTCTATTTCTGACAAGTTCTTGCCAGACAGCAAATAACATACTGTCTAAAGATCCCAATGGCCCTGTCAAACCCTATTTGTAGCTCGATGGCATTCATGGCGCAGCCCTTATGAAATGTACCACATATATGGCTCTTCATTTCCATGTTGCTCTCACGACAGTCAGCAGACACATCTAGGGCTCCTCACCACCCGCCTTGCAATGGTTTATATCCAATTTGAAACAGCTCCCTCTAGGCTATCCTGATGGAGTCTCTTTCTTCCCGAGAATAACCCAGTGCTCTGCTAAGGCCATGTGATGTTCTACAGACAGTTGGAAGTGTCACTTGTGCTGCGTTATCCTTCTCTCTTCTCTGTCAAAGCTGAACCACAGTGGCGGGCATGACTCACTGAAGTGCTGTACTTTCTAATGACACAAGAGCGGAGGCTGAGTCAATCTGACCTGACAGTCTTGCATAAATCACGGCCCTTCGATTTAAGTTGCTTTGAGGAGTGTCAACAAATCCACAGGAGGAATATTAGACTCTGCTGTAGGTAGGGACTCCGCCTCTGAGAACTCATTATGGGGTGTCTTCCTTCATGCTGTGCCAGGCTGTGTTGACTGAATTGCCAAGCTTATTTCTGATTCACTGGCAGAAGCCTGCGTTTTAAATTCCCGACTCGTGATAAGGGCCCACCAGCACCCTGAAGACCATTTCGGGGGAAATACATGGATTTTTAATGGGTGAATTTTCTGAGGTGAGCTTTAACAGCTTGAATGTGATGTAATATAAAAAAAAAGGTGACTCTGGGCTGAAAAGAGGTGCATGAAAGTATAGAAATAAATGCTATTAAATGATAATGCACCAAGAATGAGCTTCTGCTTCAAGCTTTTATTCATTTTGTTTATGGTCTTTAGAGAAACTGATGAGAAGGCAATGTGGAGAGCGCTACTACACGGCATTTAGCTCCTAATCTTGCCGTTAATCATTCCACTTGAAAGTGTTCAACAACAAAAGGCTGTTTTCTCCCCTTTGAAATCAAAGTAATTATATATTTTTTTTCCCCTGGACAAACAAGAGGCAGCCTCAAGCCCCCAGTTTGCAGAAGTGATTCACACCATCGTGAGGCAAGGCTGAAGAAAGAACTCGACAAAGAGGTGCAGAGAAAAGGATCCTCCTTCGCAAAAGACAAAAGGAGAAATCTCAGCTGACACCCTCAGATAGGAATCAAACACACTTTTAACGTTAACAAGTTTGGCCTGCAGTATGGAAGTGTAAACAGGACCAAATTCAGTTTCTGTGAATTTCCTTAAAAGCAACCAGTTCTTTTTTAATTTCCTCTCTCCATTAGGGCTGTCTAATACACTGAGCTTCTCCACGTGTCTTTAAATGATCCTCAACTTGCAGCATTATACCATTTTTACACCAATGTTAGCGTGTATATGCAGGTTTTTTAAACATGGCTAGACCGGCTAAAAATAGATGATTGACCCTTTTCCCCTTGCTAGAATACGAGTTTGCCTTTCTGTTTTTATTCTGGTGTGTGCTGGAAAGCCGAGACATGTATGTGCAGGAGAGCAGAGAGTGACAAAAAAACTTTTAAAAGTTTGAAAAGCATGTCCTGCTCTCAGTATGTTTTGTAGCTTCTAACTGAATCTCTGTGGTTCTGATTTTGTATCTGCTTTATTTTACTGTTTCATATTTGCTTTCAGTTGATAGGAGTTGTTTAAGTTACCGCTGATGAAAACCCTACATTTGCTGATTTTGCTGCTTGATAATAAAAGCTTTTGATAGCAAAATGCGAAGTCTTTTTGGGGAAGAATTTCTAGGAAATAAAATGTTTATCAACCGTTCAGAAGCTTGACCAATTATGAGCAATTCATGAGCACCTCTGCAGTGCTGAGCTGACACGTCAAGGCGCACAAAGATTTGCGTGTCCACCTGGTGTCATGTTTATATTTATGCCAATCAGAGATGGAACTGATAGATACCAAGGAGTAAATACTGATTGTACCTTTTCCCAGATATTAGTGGATTAATACACTGAGCTGCTTCACACATGTCACCCTCATCAAATGATCCTCAACTTGCAGGATTTGGAGCCTTTTCCCCTGCTACACGCCACACAAGAACCAGTTGAATTCCAGTCATTGAAATAAGCTATTAGCTATATTACAGATATTTCACTTCAGCAAACTTTCATGGCTCCGGGCACTTTTCTTCAATATTGGCTTCCACTCAAGAAAAAAAAAAAAAAAAAAGAGAGGGAGCGATTTAATCAAACGTGAGGGATCTAAACACCAGGGAGGGCGGATGTAAGATGGATTCAACTGATGATCAAGAAGCTGGAAAGAGAAGTGTGTGATTCTGTTCCATTATTGGAGAGGAACTGTAGCTCTGCTCGTTCGCTTCTCGGGGGCATGGGAGGGAGTGCTATAGAAAGCCGTTGGTTTATGTGTCTGTCAATGTCATGTCTTTTCAGGATCATGGTTCAAGGCGAACAGCAAGGATAAAGGGGGGCAGGGAGGGGAACTGGTACATTGCTGAGAGGGTGCTGGTGGGTCAAAGGACCTTCAACTGAGTTGACGCCGATGGATACCGCGATCTTCAGTGAGTTGAAGGATGAAAAATAACATGGGGTGTATGATGCCAATAGGGCACAGGAAGAAAGGTAACTGAGTAACAGTATAGGTGTCTGCAAAGAAAAACCAGTGTGTGAGAAAAAATATTACTGGATACATATTTTATGAATTTGATTAAACTTATATTTAGTATTATATTTTTTAATGTTATTTTTTTTTTTACTATTATAGCTTGTGAAACAACTTTTTATTGCTTAATGTTTTGGTTTGGTGAGGTAACATGTTTGTAAGTATACATGTTAAAGGGTAGTTTTGAGTTTTTTGAGGTGGAAATGTATGAGTTACTTCTCCATAGTCAGTGTATTACCTACAGCAGATTGCAGTCAACATGCCCCCAGTTCGGAGAAGCATCAGGAGCACCAGTGTAGAAAGCTAAGCAATGTACTGCTGTGGACAAGTTCAGCAGCAAAATATATTTTAGCCACATAAAAAAAAGGTCCACCTAAGAAAATCAGTATTAGATTAAGTGTATGCTTTATTTGGAATATTTTCACCGCTTTACCTTGCCATCGGACAGCCTTTTCCGATGGGAAACTGTCATTATGTAAGCAAAACATTGCTCTATCCAAAGCAACCAGACTCCTTTGGCAGAAACAGAAACCCAGGAATTATCGTGTGACTTTGGCCAATGCAAAGTAACCCTTTAAAGCACTGAAGTCACACAATAACACAAACTGTTTGAGGCAGCTTTAGACCAGCAACTCCTGCCTTCTGTGAGCTAAATAACTGCTTGTGCCAAAGAAGTCTAGTGGCATTAGAAAAAGCAATATTTAGCTTACATAATGTCAAAAAAAGGCTGTCTGACTGCAGGATAAAGTGGTCAGAATATTCTAAATATAGCATACACTTAAACTGATATTTAAGTTTTTTAGATAGGATTTTTTTTTTAGGTGGTTCAAATATGTCTTGCTGCTGACCCTGTCCACAGCAGTACATTGCTTGGCTTCCTACTCCTGCTGCTTCTCCAAACTGGGGGCGTGCTGAAGATTCACTCAGTTACCACTGTGGGTTAGCAGGACATACTAATATATGCAAGTAAACACAATGTTGAATCCATTCCCTTTGAAAAGATTAAAAATACATCATCCTCATGTGGAGAAATCTAAGTTTGACAGGTGTTCTGTTCCTAGTATAATTGCCAGTTTGCAGAAGGGGCTTACTTGTATATTCTTACATATATCTGCTAATGTGCCACTCATCCATAAGTGTTATGACTGCTTGCCTGCTCTAGCATACATCTGAACAGCTCTCCTCTACTTGTGTCTCTACAACCTGTGAATATGTTAATTTAAGTCTTTGCATTTCTGGAAGTAAAGAATGATCAGTATCATAAGAGCAAACTCTCCATCCCTACATCATGACATGAAACAATCCAGTGTGCAATATTGTTGTCTAACACTGTCTACAGTAAAAAAAGAAAAAGAAAAAGAAAGACTGAGATAGATTTCTCTGGCTTATGTACAAGAACTGCAACTTTCCTTTTTCAGATTTTGCCTCCTAAATGGCAAACTAAGCAAACAAATCACACTGGTGTATAAGGGCATGGGAAAACCACTGATTCCAAGGATGTCTGAAAAATATATTTGCAGTGCAGATCTCAGTGCAGATCTCAGATAATTTTCTTTCAAAACTGCAACCACCCACAGGCTTCTAAAGCTCCAGCTGGCAAGCAATCCTGAGGAGAACAGATTCTACCCCAGCAGGGGCCATAGGGATGCAGCGGGAGAGAGTAAAAGAAGCTCATTCTGTTGATTAAATTTAGTTGATTTAGCTGCTTGGCTTTCTCCAGGGTGACTTGGAGCTCAGAAATTATCAACTTTAAATGGTGGATCTTTACTGAGATGGTTCACATTTGCTACAGATAGAATTTGTTTTAGTACAGTTGCTCAAAATTGGATGAATTCCAGCCTGTGGTTAACATATTGATTCTGAGATGGTTCTTTGAAACTGCTTACTTTTCTATCAGTGCTTTTCATGGCTACCTGCATGCACAGGTATTGGACAAGTAATTGCTTTCCAGGTTTCTTTTATTATTGACAGTAGACATAACTATTTAAAGCTTCAACGATTCAATTCATGTCAAAACGATTAAAGTTTCTGTGAAGTCAAAACTGATGTTGAAGTGTTATCACATATCTGTCAGCTATACACAAGTATCAGGACTAACAGTGACAAAACAGTTGTTCTGTAGATATGTTCACGTATTTTTAATGGTATTTTAGAGTTTGTCTTTACCTGAAAAACAAATAAAAGCTGCTGCTGACTCATCCTGTACACAGGGTCGTACAATGAAACGCTTTCTCGGTTATGTCAAAGCCTCCCAGTGAACATGGTCGGTTGCCAGTACGAAAGAAGCCTCCAAGACCGGAGGAACTTTTTAACAACTTTTTGTAATGAACACACATTATAGGACTAGTTTCCATATTGATGCCAAACACAAATGAGTATATTAAACAAAAAGCAAAGAAACTTCTGTCAGTACTTACTCATATACTTTCAGCTTGTAACACTGGCTGTTCAAAAACAGAAACTCCCAGTCTGTTCCGTAGTCGATGGCCAGCTTCTTCCGGAGATCACTGAGGAAACCAAAGCAAATATATCAGGTCACAAGTACACTTTTTGTTTTGTTTTTTGGATTATGAAATTGAGCAGTGGTGGAATGGAACTAAGAACATTTATTCAAGTGCTGTACTTAAGCATAGATTTGAGGTACTTGAGTATTTTCTTCTTATGCTACTTTATACTTCTACTCGCGCCTTTGCGCCTTAAGTTGTCATATAATTGCAGCACTTTTGTATAAAAACAGAGAACTTATGTGATGTTTTGTTATGAAATAAACTACCTAACAGATTATACAAGTAGAGCTGAAATAAACTGATCCTTAATTGGCGACTATTTTGATAATCCTTGGGTCATTTTTCTTGTAAAAAGATTTCATGGTTCCACTGTCTCAAATGTTAAAATGTGCTGCTTTTCCTTTTAATTCTTTCAACAATATTTATGTATTTGCGAAAATTTGGACTGCTGGTTGGACACGACACTTCAGACTCTTGTAATTGTGGCAGCGTTTCTCGCTATTTTCAGAATGTTTACAAAATTAACAATCAGCCGATTAATGGAGAAAATAATAGTTGCAAAACAGTTCAAAATTAGCTCCAATTCAACACTAAAACTGTAAAATCCTGATTTTTACATAAGTAATAATAATCTGATGATATATAGTACTATAACAGCCACAGGGGGCATCTTTCTGCATCACATACTTACACTTAATTAAGATTCTAAATGCAGGACTTTTACTTGTAATGGAGTATTTTTACATTGTGAAATTTGTACTTTTACTCAAGTAAAGGTTTTGACTATTTCCTCCACTACTGGAATTGAGGTAAAATAATGTGACACCAACAGTTACATCTGAGCATGACACTCAAAAACAGACAGAAATTACACTAGTGGTACAGTTTTAAGAAAACAATGTCATGAATGATAAGGGAAAATGTTTTAAAATATCTCTAAACTTAAGCCTAAATTTATGTAATGGCTTTAGTACAAAATCTGTGACAAATGCTCCTTTTCATATGAGAGAAACAAGTGTTCTGGATGTAGGCGAGCTCTTTTAAGTCCCTGACAAGCTGCTTTAATAACTTCTAGATGACTCCTAACTGTGCTGACAATGTAGCTTTATTTTCCTCGCTGCTTTAAGTGACTGACTTCTTGGGTAGTGTGTTGATGAGGTGGCCCTTTAAAGCACATCCCCAGTCTCCAATTATCTGAGCTGGTGAGGGCTGCTTTTCTTCACTAATCGCAAATAAGGGAACTGAGCCCTATCTCTAATGGCGCACAGGCCCTTATTTCCATATTCATAACCCGGAATTGCTAATGGGGTTAACAAATGTTTAGGGAGGGTGATTGTTTCGCTCGAGGTTGATAAGGTAGAGGGGGTGAAGGGGGGTGGTGATTCGGGGTCAGAAAAGCAGTGCAGGTTGCGTAACTCTGTGTGCATGTGATTCTCTGCGGGGCAGGGGTCATAACATCCATGCACAGAGTCAATTTCTGTGGAAATTGCCCTTTACAGCACCCTAAAGGAATATAAGGTGTGGACTAATAAGGAAGAGACTTTAATTTCATGCTAGTTCCAAAAGGTATAAATACACAAATGCACTAGCACATTTATATCTGCAAACTGACAACAGGACATGGTGGGGGGATGCTCCAACCCACATAAATGATAGTGAGTCATTTGACCAGGAGCAACTGAAGCAAGGTGGACAATGAAGAAACAGAGCAAGTGAAGTCATGCCAGCCCCTTTTTTCCTCTTTTCCCCCCATCATGCAGGCGTTTGTTTCGGGGGAAAAATCTTGACCTTTTGGTAACTGCTAACGCTGTGGTTGGCTCTCCCACTGTAATGAACAGTTTGCAGGCCTAAGGGCCACAGTAGCTACTTATCAGCTATTGCTGGCTGGCTCCGAGCTCGGAGGAAACATCTGAACGGGAGCAAAAGCATGTAACAGGAATTCTCATCCAAACCTGCTCAGGTTTTTTTTTTTTTCCTTTTCTCAGCTGTTGTGGAGTGTGACTGTACATACCGAGTAATCTTAAGAAGGAATTATCAATTGAATTGAATTAATGCCACAACAAGGGACTTTCATATTTTGTTGACTTTTGGGGTCGCTGTGGACGCAAGTGGTAGTGTTTCTTTCTTTTAACTGGCTAATGTGCTACTCATGTTAGTCTGCCAGGGAAAATATAAACACCTACTAAATTCAACAGATTTCAAGGAGAATCCGACCCAGTGCCAGATATTAGGAATAAATATAAAGCCAATCTTCTTGCTGATGTTCTCATTTGCTTATGTGGGTCATATAGAGGCGTCAGTATTAAATTGAGACTATTTCAAATCAGTTAAAAACTTCTTGCACCAGGCCTGGAATTTTGGCATTTTAGGGGCGAGGCCACTTGGCCTTTGGTTTTGTCAATTTTTTGAGGGCACAAAGGCCAAATGCCAGAGCAGCCAGTCCATCAAATAAAGCAATGGTTTTAAGTTCACAGCAATAATCAATTTAACTCAAGGATTAAGGATGACGTTTTTTAAAATATACTATACATACTATTTTTAGATACTACCTCAAAATACTGAGTTAGAATCTCTAAATAATGAGAAACTTAAAAAAAAAAAAAATCTTATTATCTAGCCTATTATCTAAATCATTATTTTCTCTTTTTCAAGTTTTTGTTTCATTGCATTGGCAGTAATGATCTTCCAAGTGGAGAGACAGCACCTGGTCAGAGCCACATAGAGGAGACGAGTGTATATAACGCAGATCTATCAGTTTGTTACTGTTCACAGAGACTGTAGTCTGCAGTGTAAACCACAGAATTGTAGAGTAACATCAGGATTCGTGATCGAAGAAAGTTTATGTCACGTTACGAACAATTACGCCCATATTGGCTCAATCCCTTTCTCATGCCCATCACGCTCTGTCTCTGCTGTGAGTTATCACACTTAAATAGCCCAGTGGTTTTATAGCGCTTCATACCAGGCTCGAAATCTAACCCACCACTGGTTATGTGCGCAGCGTTTCACCTGCTCTTGCCAAATTAGAATCTCAACAAAACACACCGGTGTCTAAAAACCTTACTGACAGAGGCAGAGGAGAAAATGGTGAAATCAGCTGGGGCAGTACTTGCAGGGCATCAAGGTCACTGTGGCCACAGGACAGGTGATCTTTTAAGGGGCATATGACAAAACTGAGGGGGTAAGGCGGCCATGACCACAATAACATTCCTGCCCTGCCTCGTAGGACATTATGTCTTAATATTTGAAAGTGAGTACACAGCATTTTGAGGCTGACAGTTTTTCTCGGTGGAAATATAAGTATGTAACTAATTTGGTGTGACAGGAGGTCATTCTTGTCCATTAATACAAAATAATTACAGTGTTTGCCACACTAATTTGTGCAACGTCTGTCTTTAAGAAATGGCACAAAGAAGTTTGGATAATTCATACCCAGGCAGAAGCTGCTCTGCTTAAAGTGAGTTGGAATGGGCCTACCCACCACAGCACAGTAGGCAACCAATAGGATTTGTTTTTCTTCATTAAAATTAGCCTTAGGTATCACACAGTGCAAATTCATTACTGTGCAGCTTTCCTCTTTAGCACAGAAGGATGGAGTCTATTTTAAGGCCTGCATGGTTACATACCATGCCACCCTGCTTACAAAACTGTAGCAACGTGAGAAGCAAATGCATCGTCCACAGCAAGTGCAAAATGTTGAGGATTTAACCACAAATGTGTGACAATGGAAGCTTACCTCTGTTTCTGTTTCTTTGTTATTCTTTCCTTACCTTATTTCCATGTTGACTGTCTCATAGGCTTCTTCTACCTTCTTCAGATTGGTAGCCTCCCACTCCGCAGCTAGACAAAACAAAAGGTCAGACAAATTAACAATGCGGAGTTGTTGCATCTCAACAGCTGCGTGTTGCCAAACAGTGGGCTCTTAATATAGGCTGTTACATCTAGGACTGGGAAGAGGAGCAAGGCTGCATATCAACAGAAAAAATGTTATTTCCAGGTGTGGTAACTGCCGAAAGGCCTGCAAGCTTATTAGTCTCTTCGCACTGACAATTGTGTTAGCCGAGACTGGGGATGAAAAGAAGTCAGAGGGAGCGTGAGAGCGGCAGAATTAGCCACACTGATGATACGTTTGTCTGTCTTTGTCTCACTAGCATGTTCCTGGCATGACACAATGTCAGATTGAAGTGGAAAACAAGATCTTCAAAGTCTTTTCAAGTGACTATGACAGATGAAAGGAAACATAAAGGGGCTGTAGGTAAAAGTCTGTATGTACAGCCCTGCTGTGTGCATATTTTACCCGCAGCATGTGGATGGATCAAGATGCAAAACTTGAAAACAGATGATTAGATGTTAGTCCTGAAACAATTAGTCGACTAATCATAAAATTATTTTGCAATATTTTAATGATTTATTAACTGTTTAGAGCAGCAATAACATTTTTGGTCATTTGAGGGCATAGAAACAAGCTGTGAACACTATACTGACATATTATCACCTTGTAAAATGGTTCTGGCCACGTGAGTAATCACCATCCAGCTAAGTCATGTAAAATAGCAATATTAGTCTATCTTGACTCAAGTTGAGTGTCTATGGGATCAAATAATGTAACCATGATCCAAAAGACATATACACAAGATATCTTAATATGAATTGATAGTGACATGGTCATGGTCCTGCTCTCTACCACTAATTCATTTAGCGTTTCAATCCCAGATGGATCTTTGTCAGATAAAATGTCCATATATATGTATACCAACAGGCTGAGAGACAATAATACACTAAATAAAAATATGTCAAGTATACAAGAAATATCCAAAATATCTGTAAACAACATGAAAGGAACATCAAATATTGTACATGACACATGGCTTGGAGTCAGTGTGCAGGCATTATTCTTGTCATGCTGATGCTGATTTCCATTAGACTTGCACCTACATGTGGCGTGTGTATAACGATGCTTCTTCAAATCAATGCTGACATCCGATTAAGTCATTGGTTATCTGTTATGGATCACTTGTCAAATGTCAACAGAGGCTGTCACAACAGTGAGACAGGAATAAACATGAAACAAAGGAGCTGAAAAGCTGAGGAGAGAGAAGACGGCAGAAAATATGAGCGAAGAAAGACTCAAGTTTAATTGTCCAGTGCTGATGGACCTGGGGATTTACTGTGGACAGCGTGGTGGACAGGTTCATCTCTGTCGTCGAGGAAACTCTCACTGGGCGCCGTGGCAACGGCAAGGAATGTGTATGCGTAAAGACTGTGTGGGAAGCTGTCACAGCTTTGGCCTGAATACCAATTAGCATGTTCCTTGCATGTGGTCTCAGCTGGTTGCCCATAAAGATACCCCCCACACAATTCCCCCGGCACCTATTTCTCACCGAACCCAGTACAGATGTGGTGTGTCCAAGAGGCAAGCTGTGATTTCCCATGCTGTAACGACTATTTTTATAGCGCTGCGAAGGGGAGATCTGTCCCTAACCCACCCCCGATCCCCCTCTAACTCCTTCAGAAAATCAGTCATACACATGAGGATGTTCTCTCCAGCCCTCTCTTGCATACTCTCTGATTCCCTCTCCTGCCCTATTTCTCTCTTTCTCTCAGACACACCAATCATCAGGCTCAGCAATGACAAAAGGAGACGCAGAATCTCAAGTGGGTGACATTTGACCCCTTGCAGCAGCCCGGTCGTATACGGAGAGAGCGGTGATGGTAAGAGGGGGGAGAAGAAAGACTGAGGGAGCAGCCAGGCGTGCAGAAGTACCCAGAGCAGGGAACACAGGGCGAGTAAAGCCTTTCGAATGGTCTCTGCACCAGTCAGGCCGACATAACCGGAGGCCGATGTACAGTACGCCGAAAAGACCTCGTGCTTATGGTCTAATGGCTGCAATGATTAGATTATCTGTCATACGGTCAATGGATGTTGTGGCATCACAATCATAGCGAGCATAAATTAACTTGCTTGAGCCATGCTACGTCTTTTGTTAGTGTGCAAATTAAAGCTAATCAACATAATAGCTCACTTCAACAATCAGACCCTGACAATCATTTATTGGCATGCAAAGGAAGAAAGGCCTTTATTACACTACATGCATATGGAAAATGTAGGACATTAAAGTCCACATGAAACAAAGCTGAGTGCTATTTGCTTCCACAATTGTGCTGAATGAGCGTTAATACAATGTTGCACCAACAGCAGCTACAGCTACAGCGGCCCATTAACCTGGCTGGCTTCCCAGACTTGGAGCTCCAAGTGAACACGGTGAGACTAGGACCGAACATTGCCTCCGAGAGGGACTGAAATTTGACGACAGGAAAGACAGTACCAAGGTGGTTTGTTTGTCAGGTTTGTCTACTGGCACCGTGGGGCTAAGTCAGCTAACTTAGCTGTGCAGCTAAACAAGCTAAACGACAGTTAGTGTTTAGCTACTTCAGCAACAAGTGAAGCTACCAGTATACTGAAAAAAAGCATCAGGAAACTGGGTAAATTACCTCAGTACTGTATTCCCTGTCAGTCTCGGAGACTGTGTTCATTTGCTGGTAGGCTGCTGAGCCTGGTTCCTTTGCTTGGTACTGGTAGCTAAGTTAGCAGAAACTCTGACCTAGAGTTGAAACTGAGCTGGGACTGAGCACCATCTGAACTGCTCCAAAACTACTGAGCATCGAAAAATGCTTTATCGTTTGATACCTAAGGAGTTTTGACAGCAATTTATATTTTTTATACATTTCAATACTGTGCCGATATTCAATCAGTTTCTTCATTCAGACACAAAGTTCTGGCACTGTACAGCGTGTATAAGCCCTATGACTGAAAGATTATGGTTTCCACCCAGACAACATGCAGCTACACCAAATGTCGATTCATGACAAAGTAGAGAACTGCTTGCGCTCACTGTATACAGTTCTCCTTAATACATCCATGCTCCCGCGTCATCCTCCTCAGTGAGTGAGAAATTTCAAATTTGAAATTGGATGAGGTAAGGCTAAATGCTGTGGTCCCATTGTGTCAGTTAGGCCTAGGGTCCATCCGCACACATCTGTTTGCAAAAATAATGTGCACTATCATATTTTGTTTTACAGGAAGTAAAAATGAATGGATTTTCAATTATTTTCACATAAAAATACAAAGAACTTTATTTTTTGTGAGTGTTTCTTTTGGCATATATTGTTAATTAGGCACACAATGTGGCTAAAAAGACATTTTCCATTTCATCTTAACTTTAAATTGACCAGTGGATGGCATTTTCCACTTCAGGAAGTGTACTGTACTTCGCTTTTAGCACTAGACGCTATCAAGAGGGCTTTCTAAATCACAGAGGCTGTGTACAAAAATAGAAGAGGAGGAGCACGCTGTGTAGTATATGCCATCCTCTGTTAGAAATCTCCTGTGCATACATACCTTCAGCCAGAGACCGGAGATGCTCTGTTTACATGCGAACGGATCAATAGGCAAGGCAATTTCTCTGCAGCTCTAAGAAAAGAAGCCTGGGAGTCTGTGCAGTGTGCGCCGCGGCCCATGCTTAACAAAACAAGGGCAATGCAGTGAGGCCACCCTTGAACCTCGCACTCGCACAAGCAACAGACACCTTTAGCTAGATTAAGACGACCACAAGGCACATGTAGGAGTTTGCTTTGTTGTCTGTGGAAGCCTGCTCTTTAAAATAAAGGCAGCGTGCTCGAGCTTCCACGTTCCCTTTCCTTTATAACCTCTGTTATTCGCCGCCATCTATCATCCCACTTTCTTCGTTTCATTTCGACTTCAACATTCTCCTGCTCCTTCCTTCAATATTTTCAGCATGAGCTCCTCAGAGTTTTCCTGTCACCCTCAACTCCCTCTCTCCGGCTCCATTTTCACTCCGTTTCCCTTAGTTTCTCTCCTCAACTGACAAACTTGTTCTGACTGCAGAGTGGGGAGTAGGGGAGGGCTAAAATATAGGTTGTGAATTCCTGTAATGAAATGTTTATGGCAGGTGGTAACAATGAACAAGAGGCCTCTCAGATACTGTCAACAGGGCTGGCGATAGCATTAATAACCACCTGCAGGCATCAAACATGACCGTCCACAGGTGCAAATTACTCCTTTTTTTCCTTAAAAGAAGCTACGTTAACAAATTAATTCAACAAAAGGTAATAAGAGAGGTGTTACATGATAGAGAAAATAATGAATGTTTGCATCTTTATCGTTGAGTGTGCTCAAAAATTAAACAAACATTTAATTTATACTTTCATTTCCTTACCTTCCTCTCTTGATCCACCCAAATCTCACAAATGATTGTGAAAGCGCAGCACAGGCTGCTGGGGGTTGAGGAGAGGTCAATCTCGCCCCCTGCATAATCGTTGTGTTGGAGTGTCTGATTGTATTAGGGTTGAGTGAATAACAGTAGCTGGCAGAAATAGCATCATGTTTTGAACTATCAGTGCAATTCATAGCCCTGTGACTGACTCAGTTTGTATTCATTCTCCCACACTCTCCTGCAACTCTCCTTTTCATCCACTGTGGTTCTGAAGGACGAGCACAGCACCACGACTAGGACGCACTGAAATTAAGAATGGGTCCATTCAGCGCACAACTGCCTTATATCGAATTATACAAACCAATGCTGAGAAGGCGAGCATCAGTGACCATATAATGTGATTTGATTATTAGAAGGGAGTCAGATGTTAAATGCATGTGTGCTGTGTTTCACTTACACTAGATTACACTCTGATCTTACAGTACATGTAACAGTAAACATCAGGCTAGATTTAGTGCTGAAACAAGAAGAAATGTCGAGCATTTACCTTTCTTGGCTTCACAAATGTTTTGATTTGTTAGTTTTCTCTTTTTTATAGACCCAATCTATAAAAGAACATCTTGAATATTTTCTCTGTCATAACAATATACATCTAATTTATCCAAAATACATGTTTTATATTTTCGATGTTGTTGTTTGGAAGTTTATCAAAGATGCTATCAAAGCAACACAGTACGTACAATAAGCACAGCAGGAATGTCAGAGAGGTTAGAACTATGCATCATTCAATGTTACAGTTTACAGAAATAAGCAGATTTTACATGTCTCTGCAATCAACTGCCAACTTTCTACCTGGAAGTATCTGCTGAGTATTTTTGGGTTCTGGACTCTTGGTACAAAACAAACCAAGCAATTTGAGGCTGTCATCTCTGATTCTGGCAAACTGTAAGGGGCTTTTTCCTCACTATTTTCTGGCATAGTTTAGACAAAATAATAACTGTGTTATTAAAAAAAATAATACATTAATCAACATAATTTGACATGGTCACAAAAAGTGACTCTGTGGCAAACAATTATTCCCTGTATGCAACCCCCTCATGGCCACCAAGTTCTTCACCAGCACAAGTTAGTTGTACTTTTAGTCCAACATTGTTCCGAAACATACTCATCGCTGCTAGATGCTGATATGTCAGAGCTATTTAAGACTAAGCCTACTCAAACTTCTAACACGATCCTTACAGAAGAACCAGAAACAAAAAAAGATGGACTATGAGAAAATGAAACTAAAAGTTACGAGTGAATGGAAGCAGGAGTTTAACTGGCCAGAATATGACGCATCTAAGGACATAATGTACTGCAGTGTGTGTCGCCAGCTTGAGAAGCCCAGCTTGTTTTTCTTTGGAAACAACGCCTTCAAGAGACACCACATTATTGTCCACTTTTCCCATGAATTGTGTATGGGAAAAGTGGACAACACAAATGTTGCAGTTAAGGAAGGATGGAGGTTGCCTTTTCTATATTGTTTTTATATAAGTTTACATTTGGGCCCCCCAAAAATGTACTAAATTTAGGGGCTTGGTGGCCCCTATTTGCACCTGTACCTGATCAATACTCAAAATAAGCAACTCAAGTATGAATCATCTATAGGAATCTATAGGAATATAGCTTGCCTTTTTGGAAAGATGCTGGTTTGTATAATACCACTCTCAGATTTGTCCATTAAATATGAAGCTACAAAGCTAACAGGCCTCTCATCTCTGAGCCTCACTGAATAAAATGTTTAATCTGTGACAAATTGAGGCATAAAAACCACACCTTGCTGTTTTACAGGCTGTCATGGGCTAGACAATGTCTTGGCTGGGAGCACTGACTTGCAAGGGAACCTGCAGAGTCACTGCTCAGAGGCCAAGAAACAGTCTGACACATGACTCCCTGTAACACCCCCCCTTCCTTTACACTGAAACAACCTAGCTGTTTGCCTCAACTTCAAGTCTCTAACCAGCTGCTGGCTGTTGCTTCATTTTGAACAAACAGATATGAAAGCAATATAAATCTTTTCATTTTACTCTCTGCTCGAAAGCATATAAGCATATTTTCTCAAAATGTCACACCATTCCTTTAAGTAATGCATCATCCTGACTTTATCCGTGTTTCAACTAAGTGTGTGATTGCCCATGTTTCAAACCCAATGTAACGCATGACTTATTGAGACGCAGAGGTGTTAATATGTGATGGCAATAGCATACTATTCACGTAATAGCGGTAAAAGGCATGTAAATGCAGCAGTCAGACTCAATTGCTCAGATTATCATCATGATGCGTAATCACTATTTAACATTTAAACAGAGAAGGGGGCCCAATGAACAGAATAAACAGTCTGTGTGGAGTGAGTTCACTCTGCAACAACTGGGTGCTGTTTATGAATATGTATGATGTAACAAACGCCTAGGAGCTGACCTACTTCTGTGTCTCCTCTGCTCATGACTTGGTCCCCTTCCGGGGTAACTCTGTCATCTTGCAACATACTGTAATAGCAGGAAGGATGCGACTCTCATGTACAAATCAACATGCTCGCTTTTGATGGTTTTGCGAGCGACGACCACCGTCTGCTGAGGGAAAACTGCTCGATAGGTGGTTGTGCAGCTGCAGGAACAATCAGGTTCTGCCACTGACAGGTTACTCATTCATTACGTGCATACCGACGTGGGTTTTGACAAGTTTATCACCCTAAATGTAGATGTTGGGATCAAAAACATCGATTTGTACTTGTGTTAAAAAAAATAAATAAACAACTCGTCTTTGAATTTGTACTCAAGTAGTCATGTGACATGAACACAAGTAGACGCAGGAAATGGGAGTAAATGTGTGATGGACAAGTGCGAACACAAAAGAGAGCTCTCGACATAACTGGGGCTGCACACTGGAGAGTATTCGTCTGCACCATCTCATAAAATATCTTTATCTGGGATCATCTTGGTACGGTGCCAAACACTGTTAGCTTCAGGAGCTGGGAAAGAAAAAATCTATTTCAGACAACATAAGAGACAGAAAGCTGGCAGCCGCTCAAATCAGACTTCTAACATTTGATAAGTGAAAATGGGCTAATTTGGTGTATCCCTCAAACGGTTGCAATCCAATACATTCCTCCCGTGGCTATCAAAACACACGAACAAGGGTGAGAGCGGGTGAGAGGCAAATCGTTTCAACCTCTCCACAGCTTCGTGGAAGCACTCGTACAAATACAGATGCTAACTTATAAAGGTTCCACTTGGAACTGTTTCAGAGACATCTACCTAGAATCCAACACAAAGGGTTATACCTAAAACCATCTGTGAAAGATTCCACACAGAGCCTTCTATGAGAGGGTTTACAGAGAACCCTTCTATGGTGTGAGACTTCCACCCAGAACCCGTTCTGGGGGTTTTGTCCAGGACCTTTCCACCTTCTACGGGTGCAAACAAGAACCAACCTAAGGGAGTTCTACAGAGACCTTGTCATCTTCCAAGGGTTTTATCTAAAACCCACCAGAGTTCTATTAAGAACCTTTTATATATCAAAAAGTTTTATCTAGAACCCATCAAGGGGGTTCTATCAAGATCCTTTGTATATTCTAAAGGGTTTATCTAGAACCATCCAAAGGAGGTTCTACCAAACCTTTTTATATTCGGGTCCAAAGAACCCTTGAGGAAGGAGTTCTACATGGATTGCTGAAATCCCTTGTTGAACTGGTTCTTTGGATGAAAACCATTCTTAAAGGAACCCTTTGTCTTGCAAAGAACCCTTGACAAACCCTTTTTTCAAAAAAGAGGCCACTAATTCTGGGTAGAACCTCGGCCCTTCAGAAAGAACCATTTTAGAACCCTTATTTCTAAGTGTGTAGCAAAAGGGAAGCTTGGTAGACTTTCCCACCCGGCTCCTCTCTTGACTCCCCTGTTGCTCCCTCTGTCGAACCAGCACTCAAGGTGAGCACAATTATGTCTCAAGGACACGGCGCCCTCAGTCGGGGTCAGAGGTCTCGGCGAGCACCACGTTAATGGCAAACCCCTCCTGCTTAACATTTCACATCTAATTTGGAAAGTGCTGAACAGAACCTTTAATTAACATCAGCCCTTGCCAAGGTTTGTAACCTGCCAGAGCACATATCCCCGTACTCTCTTACACACAGAGGCTCCGCTGCCTCACATGCCAATTCATTTGTTGAGTGCTGGTGGTGCACTGCCTCCGAAAAGCTCCCCTGGTCACCCCGATGTGAACTGAGAGACATGCTGAAGCGTTTGTATGTGGGAGACAGAGGTGTACGAGTGCAATTTATGCACAGAGCTGTCCCACCGGCATTTCTGAAGACAAGATGCAGGTTAATAAGCAATAAATTTAAGTTTAAAATGGGAATGTTATACTAGTATAATGTTAATGTTTAAAGGGACAGTTCGGATTATTTGATGTTGGGATGTAAGGGGTACTTGTTGATAGTCAGTGTATTAGCTACAGTAGATGGCGGTGGGCATGCCCTCAGTTTTGAGCAGGTTTTAAGAAGAATTAAATTGCAGAAAGGAGCTCCTCTTTGCAATCAATGCAATGTCTCCTTTCTCTGTTAAGAAGAAAGAAAAAAAGAAAGAAAGAAAGAAAGAAAGAAAGAAATGGCAATGATAGAAGCTTTGAAACAATCGGGTTAGCGCTACTTTACTTTGCTATAACTTAATATAATAACTTTATACACAAGCCCATATGCAGGCTGACACCTCATGTTTTTTTGTTTTGTTTTGATTAAGTTTTTTGTGTGTGTTGGGCATAGGTGAAAATGGAGTTTTAGTTTAGTTTTAGTTTTTAGCTTATATGTCATCCTTTGTATGACTGATGTGTATATTGGAAAATAAAAAGTCATGAAAAAGAAGTTTGCGTGTTCTTAAAGGGCACCTGGCACAGGATTTTGGTGCGGCATGCGCTCCACACCTGCTCAGAGCAGACAGGCAGCAGACGGCGCAATATGTGGTCGACAGAAATTGCAGTGTGCCACTAGACCACCGGTGACACTCCCCCTACTGCAGCGTGCGGTGAGTCACCAAAACAGAACGGGGAAAATCCTCCTGCACCTCAGGAAAATGCCACTGCGCCTGCACGAAGATAGAGCCCATAAGCTAGAGCAATGACAAATCTGCTTCCTGACACACATTTAACTGGCAGGATATGAGCAGGGTATAAAAAAGGTTGCTCCTGAGGATTCGGAAAAATGGATCCAGAGTGGCAGTTAGCGGCTTATAATCTGTGGCAGACATTGGCTCTGCTTGCAGTAAGTGGTTACTGGGCAGCTCAGACTGCACCGTGGCCCAAACCAGCAGCGTTAGCACTGCGGATGGCACGCGCTCTGCTAGAAACAGATGAGGTAGCACAAAGGACAGAGCCGACGAAAGCTAACACAGTCAGCTGTAGCTCAGCAAGGACCCGCTGAAATTGGACCAGTGATGATAGCACCACGGACAGCACCAGTTTGCCCCGTCTAAGTCAGCACCACGGAGAGCGCTTGCTGAGCAGGCAGCAAGGAAAAATAGACCACACAGAAAAGGCTGGGCGAGTACTCACTGAGCTGCAATTACACCAACACAACAGATCTCTAAATGCTGCTTTTTTTCCTCTGTTTACACCACATCTGACCAGAGGGCCTAAAAAAAATTGCGCCTGGATCATAATAGGTGGTTGTAGAAGTGACATTGGCTGTTTGGCTCAAAATTTAAGGGGCCACTGTGAGACCGGGGCCAACAGAAGAACCCCATCCCGTCCGTCTCCGTCCAGGGAGTGATTTCTGTTGACACCGCCGCACTCCAAGTCGTGCTATGCTAATGTCCCTCCAATTGGGGGCTTTTCAGGACATGTCAGACAAATTAGAGAATTAGAAGGCGAGAGAAAGAGACAAACACACACACATGGGAGACGTGCTGACACACATACAACTGTGCAGCAGTGAGATCACAACAAAGGAAGCCTGAGTGTGACAGAGGTAGAACAACGGAGAGTAAATGGGGGGGGAAGGGTGATACGGAGGAGGGGGAAGGGAGAAGGTGTGTGTTGGACTGAACTGAACGTTATTGAATGGCTGATCTACCGCTGTCAGGACAGCGAGGGCGCTGCTGAGCACGAGTGACCTTAACCAGCTTTAACGGCCCTGAAGGAGGGGGTTGGTGGAGACAAGCCTAGTGACCTATGGTCTTCCCACAGGCAACAGCTCTGTGTGAATATGCTATATATATATATATATATGTACACATACGTGTGTGCGTGTGTGTGTGTGCGTGATCCTGACATACATCTCCACACTGCATCAGTCTAATCGGGGGGAAAGAGGGAGAAGGGAGAACGACAAGTGTGAGTCAAGTCATCACGCTATGGCTGGCGATACACTCCGGGATAGCGCTCACTGGCCCCGGAGCGTCTCTCTTTATAGCAGTGAGCTCGGTTCTGAGACACAATCGCAAACGCACACATGCACACAATGAGAGGATGCACCTGCATTTTAACCAGCCTACATGGCGCCATACAGTTGAAGCAGAATTGTATGTTTTGCGCGATTCACACACGCAAGTTTCCATAAATTTCTATTTTGGGCCGTGCTTTATTATTTATTTATAGAGTATAATGTTGAAAAGTTGCTCAGTTTTATCAAGTTCTCTTTTATCAAATTAATTTTTAAATGTGTGAACAATCTGGCCCAATGTGTACTATGTCCATCTGTCATAAAAATAGATTAGAGCAGATGCTGGAGTGCCCAACCAATGGAAATAAAAACACAAACTGATTAAAAAACATTAAATAAAAAGGTGAAACACTGGCTGAAACAAAACAAAACCAATGACCACTGATCATTCATTCCTGTTTATGCATTTCACAAATTATTATTAAGAGAAATCTATAATATATTTACTGCAATAAATAATAAAATGACTGCAATGTGTCATCAGAGATTCAGGAAACATGCAAAGTTGAAATACTCGCTTCTCTTTCTTGAAATTTCTATCCTGGCTTGTAACTTGTGTTATTGTTCACCTATTTCATGTTAATTAGAGATCAAATTAATGCAGAAAATTTGCCAAATGGGCAAGTGTCTGTATATTAGTTGAATTAGAAATCATTAATAGATGATTAGATTATTAGTAGATGTTTCTAAGAGTAAATCTGAGCAATACATTCACTACAGAATGAATATTTTCAGAGCAGTGGGCTTTTGTTTTCAGGATAACTGGTTTAACTTTACACTGACAGACAAGTGACAGTTATAAACAGCTGATCAACTTACAGTGGAGGACTTGTCATCACTTGTTATTGTCAATTTACGATGTTGCGTGCGTCTTGTGCTCCTGCAGTGTTCCTGCAGCCTGCAGAACTTTCCTCAAGTCTGGTGAGGAGGGGGCGGGTGGAAACAACCCGCTTCAACCATAAACCGTATATTAAACGGGATTTCAACTTATTTAATATACAGACTATGGCTCCAACTCGCTATTTGGGCTGCAGTACTCATTTTTGTGCATGCAATTGTTACATCTTGCTTTTTTTTTAAAAATCCCACCCCAAAAACTGGATTTCAAACATTGTTGACTAAACTCATTGAAGTGAATAATGGTTAATAATAACATTTTCAATTGCAACCATTTAATATTCCAGCACCCAAATAATGGCAAAAGCAGGTTCACAGGTTATGTGAGTCAAATGTGGGGTTTCTAAAACTCAAAGAATCAAGTTTTTCTAAAGAGGAAAAGTACATTATGTTTATTTAATTTTTATTTATAAGAGTATAGGTCGGCAAAACATTGTTCAATTCATTTCAAAACTGAGGAGCTTGAGTTTGATTCAAAACTGAGAGTTGCCTTGAAATTCTGAGTTCTCTAAACTTTATTTCATTTCTTACAGTAAATTGTATAAAAAAAAAATCATTATACAATCAATACAATACATTTTTTCACCAACCTGTTGTGATTCAGATGCAAGTTTCCATCATTTTCTAGTGTGGCTCATAGTTGATTGATTTATGGACCTCACTATGGAAATATCAAATTGTAGGTTTGTACAATCACGCAGATTTACACAATTACTATTTTTTTTTTTTAACTGTATTATATTATACCTCCTGTAGCTTTTCAAATTGCACAAGTGCTTTCAACTTAACTATTCTATCTTCATTCCTCAAAGGAGCTTTTTCATTTTTTTTTCACTCTACTTTTCAAGACAGACCCATCTGCCTCATTTACTTTTACAACCATCCTCAGTCCCCACTGGGATGAGCGTGTTACCTCCCTCTCTCCTGGCAGTGTCACAATTATGATCAAAAGCTGCCTGTATGCGCGTGTATATGTGTGTGTGTGTGTGTGTGCGTGTCAGGGACAAGTGTGGACAAAACAAATGGTGAAGCCAACACCAAACCCTCTTGTGTCAGTTAATTATTTTCAGCGCTCCAGATGCTGTCGCTGACTGAATACACAGCTTAAGACTTTGCTGAGGGCACTGCTTTGTGACGGCGCGCCGCTCCTTTAAATAATACGAGAACTAAAGGCGAGGGACGGGGCTCCGGCTACCAACACTGATACAGCAGCCGCAGCCTGATGGCAATTATTTAGACGTCCACTTGCTAATTATAATAGAGGATGACAGGTGCCTAAAACAATTTGAGCGCAAACTGCCTGTGAGCTTCTGCGTGTGGTTGTCTCTGCTTATGGTTCGGGATAAAGATAGCCGAGCCAATGTCTAGTCAAACAAACGTCTCTTTTACGTCTCAGCCGGGGCCGGCCGCACTTGATTCTTTCTGATGAGCATGTTGTTACTGAGATGCTGCGTGTTGGTGGTTTCACCCGTTACCTGAAGCTAATTGTAATAGACCTGGGAGGTATGACGGGGAAGGGGGAGGCGATTAAGATACCTAGCCAAATTATCTAACAAGGCTACAACTGCATAAATGCCACGGTTTTTTTGCATTTCTGTGGGGGGTGAACCAGAGGTCATTTTCATCAAGCTCCCCACCAGTAATTTAACTTTTTTTTTTTGTGGAAAAACAATATAAAAACGATTTTTTTATTTATATATTAAAACAATGTCTTCTTGCTACTTTTTCCTTTGAGCAAAGTCTGGCAGTGGAAACTATTCATTAGGGAGGATGCATCATTGTACTGTATAAGACACCAAAAGGGGTTATATTCCACTTACTTACCAACTGGCTTATTTACAGACTTACTTACTTTGCTTACTGGCTTGCTTACTGGCTAACCAACTTGTTCTTGTCCCAACAATTTGTCACCAACCCTCTCGTCTCATACTGAAGCACAAGGTACTTTTTAGTATCAGATGTGGCCAGAAAGCCTCACAGTATGGGCAGGTTTAGCCACAAAAACGACGTGGCTAGGTTTAGGATAATGTTACAATAACTACATTATATTATGTCTGTCACGTGACGTTGGATATTGTTTGCAAATTGAGTGATGCTTTATGCTGTTTCTCCTTTACTAATCAGATGGAAGGTGCTTATAATAAACCTGTCCTTGATTTCTGTATTGCTGTGGCTGACTGTCCTTAAAATACATATTCATCAGTTGGAAGGGACTTTTAAAACATGATTAGAGGCTCAGTGGTTGATGACGATCAGGCCAACCCTCTTTTGAACTATATCAGATAATCAATCAGAGCAGATAATCAATGTAACAATTAAGATCCCTTGACCAGAGTGCTGTATCAGGACGGGTAACATCAGGACCAGGTAACCCACAAAAAGGTTGTTTTACGGATTAAAGCATATATTTATATGAATTCAGTGGCAAGGATAAAAATGAACTAATTGTGGAGGGCATCATGTGAGCACAATAATTTGTCTTTTTTTTCCTGGAGAAATCAGATATATAATTAATTAAATGATGTGCAATATTTTGAAAATTTAAATCAAACTGACAAGCTGATAGCTAATACATCAAAATGGATGTCATAAAGGTGAAAATATCCAGTGGTGAATAACAAATTGTGGACAAAACATTGTTTAAGGCCAAGTTAAATATTTGGGCAAAATTTGTTGTGAGATGACGAGACTTTGAGGATAAAGTTTTCCATTTTCCACTTGCTGCTTGTTTGACATTTACACATTTATATTATCGGTTCCAGGCGGGTCCAGATTTGACTTGGAGATAATTGCGGGTAACGGGCTGGGTTCTGGTAAAAAAAAAAAAGGAGTGTCACACTGTTCAGTCATCAAAATGAATAAAAAGAAAAATCAAAACACTAACCGCTGATTTGCATATGAGTCTTATATGTTATGTAAAAAACAAAAAAAGCTTTGAACATTTCTGCAGGCTTTTTTCCTGCCTCGTTTTCTTTTAGGATAAGTCCTGATCAAACTCATCCAATCACATGTGCTCTCTGCTCATATCCCAAAAGCCGTATTACTGCCACACACCCGGCAACATTTAACATACATAAAAGCCACACACTCACACAGCTATCCACTCTACGAGCTGAGGGGAGACATTGAGACTTCCCATGGGACTGAGGAAAGCAGGGGGAGGAGCCAGTAGGTGGTAGAGGGTATATCCAATCACTGAAATCAAGGCAGTTGACTGGTGAATAATGAATATAAATTGAATGCTCTTCGCTGGCGTCGCCGTGCGCGGCTGCGGTGAGTGGGAGAGTGAGCTGATGCACAGCTGTTGACGTGATGGGGTGATTGTGGGGTGTGTTTATACACACTTAAGATAGGACCGCATTACTGTCTGTCTGTCATTTTGTCTGCTTCTCTCCTTTATTGCTTTGCTGCGCGTGTGCGTATGTGTGTGTACGAGTGTGTGCTTCTCCGTGTCTGTGAATGAGGCCTATTGACATCCTCCACTGTGACCCTCTGACTCCTGACAACTCCAATCAGTAGGATGAGTGGGAGGCGAAGTGGGGGGGAGGGAGGGGGGTCCACAGCGAACGGTTATGATGAGCGTGTTTGTGTCTATGAGAGGACCAGTGTGTGTGTGTGTGAGGCAGCAGGAGAGAGAAAGAGAGAGCTCTGCACGCAAATTGTTGCAATCCATGAACAAAAGTTCACGAGAGGAGGCAACAAAGCTTGATTTTCATGTGATGACTTGTTTTGTATTCATGTAGTATAATGCAAATGAAGACATGTCGATGTAGTTGCAGTAACAGGTGTAGTTTTATCAAAAGTATCATAAAATCTCTCTTTATATTGCAACCCTGATCCCAAAAAAGCAAGTAGCTGCAATGATTTGCAAATCCAATTTCATCCTCTATTCAACTGAATACAGTACAAAATATTTAATGTTCAAACTAATTAACTTAAGTGGGTTTTTTTTTTTGTAAATATACACTCATTTTGAATTTGATGCCTGCAACATGTTCCAAAAAAGTTGGGGGACAGGGTCATGTTTACCACTGTGTGATTGGCCTTTCTTTTCATTCTTTCTTTTCTTTTGTGCTTCATAATGTGCCACACATTTTCAATGGGAGACACATCTGGAAGAGTACCTGCACTCTTTACTACAAAGCCAAGTTGTTGTAACAAGTGCAGAATGTGTCTTGTGTCTACGAAATAAACAAGGATGGCCCCAAAAAGACACTGCCTGGATGGCAGCATATGTCGCTCCAAATCCTGTATGTGCCTGTCAGCATCAATAGAGACAATTAGCTATGATGCCAAGGGGGAACCAACACAGCTCCATACCATCACAGATGCTGACTTTTGAACTGGTAACAATCTGGGTGGTGCTTTTCCTCTTTATGCCAAAGGACACCTCCATTGGCATAATGGAAAGCTCATGATTTCCAAAAACAATCTAAAAGATTGGTGCAAGAATTGGTGCAGTCCTAAAATTCCTTTCAATTTTGCATTCAGAAATGTTTTTCCTTTCTAACTGCCAAACTATTTGCCCAGGCAGCGGTGAACCTCATCCCATCCTTGTCAGTGAATGACTGAGCCTTTCAAGAATGTCCCTTTTATACCGAATCATGATACTGTCACCCTTTTATTTAACCTGTTTACCTTTCGCATGTTCGAAACAGGTGTTTTTTTGAGCATTCCACAACTTTCCCAGTCTTCTGTTGCCCATGTCCCAACATTTTTGAAACATGTTGCAGGCATCAAATGCCGAATAAGTCTATATCACCAAAGAAAGAAAGTAAGAAACAAACAAACAAATAAACTATATCAGTTTGAACATGAAACATCTTGTCTTTGCACTGTATTCAACTGAATATATCAAAAACCATTTGCAAGTCAATTCATTGTTTTTATTTATATTTTACACAATGCCCCACTTTTTTTTGAATCAAGGTTGTATTAGAAGTAATTTTACAGAGACACATTTTATTAATTTCATAGAAAGACTCATTCAGTTCAGTTCAAACATTGTTCAAAGCCTCCATGTGAAAAAGAAAGAAAATATGGAGGCTGTATTTTCAATAAAGATCGCTATTTGGCTCTCAGTGCAACATCATACAAATATGTCACCTCCTATTAAGCTGGCAATTATCTATTAGCACCATTGCCTGCACTGGGGTTTGTGAGAGTCACATGCCAAACAGTGTGACCTGCCATTTTCTATCAACAAGGTCCAGATTTAGATTCCACATTAGTCCCTACATGATGCCAGGCGCCGGTGTGAATGAGAGAGAGGAAAACCGTTGCACTTTGCTTAACACAAACACAATCCCAGATGGTTTTCTTCTCCGCTCAAGAGGAGAGCGAACCCGACGCCATTCGCGCACACGTATGTGTGATTTTTAACACACACCCCAAAAGGAGGAAGAAAAAAAAAGAAACGGTGCACTGTCATCCTCCTTCTAACAGTGGAGCCACTTCAGACCCATTCCTGTTTTCCTGACTAAGAGTTGTGTAAGCAGCACACATGGCTACGTGGAACATGCAAATATTCCCTTTCTTTTGAACTCTTTGGAGTAAAAGTGGTGGAGTTATTCACAATTCAGACATCTTAAAGTAACCACTCAAAAGTTTCATTTGAAAATGTGATATTCCCATAAAATTAGCTATTAGCCTTGTCAAACATCTTAAAGCAACATCGGATCAAAATGAAAGGAAGAGAGAAGGAATGAAAAGTACTGATTTTAGTACAGACTATCTTAAGCTCAATATTTTTGAAACAACACTTCACTTTTAATTTGCCATGGTAAGCATTTTCATTTGACTCGCCATGATCCCTGCCTAATCATCTTTGGATACTATTTGGAGACCAGCAGCAAATAAACAAATGAAAATCAGGAAAAATCAGCCTGTGTTCTCCGTGTTCTTGTGTGTTCTTTCAATGCTCTCTTTTTCATTTCTGTTAGAGGCATCTCTTCATCAAGGCTTGTCCGACAGTAGATATTTTAGGTTTTAGTGTGCTTCTCCATGCATCTCTTATAAGCTTCAATAGAACTGGTGCCTTGTAGAGCACTGGAACATTGGCATAATGAAATTATGACCCTTTATTCGTTTTTTAGGGTCCTTAGTTTAGCAGGTATAATGCTTCAGCTCCTTAATGTAGCATGTTAGCATGCTAACATTTAATTAGCATTAAACACAAAGTACAGCCGAGGCTGGTGGTGGGGGGGAGTAAAGTATTGGACTTTTTTTTTCTTTTACCTTATTATGGCAGTAAATGAAAAGTTAAGGGGTCATTAAAGTTATTACAGTTCATACCGAGGGGAACATTAATGTCTGCCAAATTTTATGGCAATCCATTCAAAATCTGAAGAGATACAACCGTCAACCAAACGGAGGCTCTGGAGGAAAATTCATTTGGATTCATGCTCTGGGAACCATGAATGTCTGGACAAAATGTTGAGATACTCTAGGGCTGAAACCTTTCAGTCGGTTGGTCATCGGTCGGACAATCGCTGGTGTTACTTTCACAAGGATAGAGCATTTCTTCATCCATTATTTTTTGGGTGGCAGGAGGGACATATGCACGCCTGATGTATTTTATATTTGAGTGAGAGGCTAGTTACTGAACATTTGCTGGCTCCAAACTACTTGACATCATGTCAAAGTACCAGCACAAATCTCTGTATCAGCTCCCGGGCCTCAGAGGACGAAAGAGCTGAATGGCTAAAAAGTTTATTTTTGAGGACATGTGTGTGGATTTTACTAAACGAGGGTGAGTAACTTTTCATGCTCAATAATAGATGGCTGTAGACTGGCTGTCTGTGACCCTACTTCACACATGAAAACTGTAAATTTCACCTTTTTTGTTGTTGTTGCTTTAGTGTTTATTTTTTTAGGTTATCCTGTTGAATTTGGTGTTAGCATGTTGCACAGCTAATGTGGCTACTTGCACAGGCTGTCGGATGTTGGACTAATGTTGTATTATTGAGGGACAGTTAAGAGGAACTGGGGGAATCTTAAGCCTAATTTGAGGCCAACTAATGAACAAGAATGTTAGATTGGATGCCAGTAAGTTCATGTTTGTTCACGTTACTTTTTGTGGAAGTTTATACTGCAGTGCGAGCTGCGCTAATATTAGCTTTGTTGTTATGTTTTCTGCTCTGTGATCCTTGCCGGGGGTCATTATTATCATATAAAGCTACGTACATGTGAATAAAAAAGGTCAAACTGTAGAAAATCATTTTCGTGAAAATGCTGCATAACTTTGATTAGCACCAATGTAGACTGCCAGGTACTGTAGAGCCCACTCAGTGCACGGTGGCCAATTTAGATAATCTCGACATAAAAAGCATATTTTTTTGTCCCCCATTGATTGGTTAAAAAGTATTTAGAACTTCAGATGACCACGATCTTCCTTGGTTAAATATAGCGCTATCTATTTCCCTGAATAAGTGCAAACTCTGACCAGCATTTGATGCTAAATGAAAAGTCATTCATAAAAATAACAAATATGATGGCAACCCATCCAAACACTGTTTTTCAGACATTTCACAAAAAGTAAAAAAAATGTCAATTTCATGGTGTC
>JAJHUR010048558.1:0-19458 GCA_027495735.1 Lutjanus campechanus | reverse complement strand
TTTTTTTTTTTGTTTATTTGTTTGTTTTTTTTAACATGTATCCAGACTGATGATTTATTGAATTTGTCTTGCTTTCCCACAGCCTTTCGCTACAACGACCTGGTGTCCCCTCACTTTCTGGATGTGATTGCCAATCTGTCTGGCTGCACAGCCCACCGCCGCTTCAACAACTGCTCTGACATCTGCTTCCACCAGAAGTACCGCAGTCACGACGGGACCTGCAACAACCTGCAGCACCCTATGTGGGGCGCCTCGCTAACCGCCTTCGAACGACTCCTGAAGTCAGTCTATGATAACGGCTTTAATCTGCCGAGAGGAGCTACTGAGCGGCTGCATAATGGATACAGGTTGCCTCTGCCTAGGCTGGTGTCTACCACCATGATCGGGACAGAAACCATCACTCCTGACGACCGCTACACTCACATGCTGATGCAGTGGGGTCAGTTCCTAGACCACGACTTGGACTCAACAGTGGCAGCCCTCAGCCAGTCACGCTTTTCTGACGGCCAACTGTGCACTCAAGTCTGCACCAATGACCCACCATGCTTCCCAATCCAGTTCCCACCCAACGACCCGCGGCAGTTGCGAAGTGGCGCCCGCTGCATGTTCTTTGTGCGATCTAGCCCTGTGTGTGGTAGCGGGATGACATCTCTTCTCATGAACAGTGTGTATCCAAGAGAGCAGATCAACCAGTTGACCTCTTACATTGATGCTTCAAATGTCTATGGCAGCTCACGACACGAATCTGAGGAAATCCGCGATTTGGCCAGCCAAAGGGGGCTGCTCCGGCAGGGTATCATCCAGCGAACAGGGAAGCCGCTTCTGCCATTCGCAACTGGACCACCCACTGAGTGTATGAGGGATGAAAATGAGAGTCCAATCCCATGTTTCTTAGCTGGAGATCACCGTGCCAATGAGCAGCTCGGGCTGACTGCCATGCACACAGTGTGGTTCAGGGAACACAACCGTGTCGCTACAGAGCTACTGAGACTCAACCCCCACTGGGACGGGGACACCATCTACCACGAGGCCAGGAAGATAGTGGGGGCCCAGATGCAGCATATCACTTACAGTCACTGGTTGCCAAAGGTAACATCCGTCAGCTTCAGGTTCATTTCCCTTGTTATGATGCTAATTCTCTTTTCTAACATCTGTTTCTTGTTGATCATTTCCATGGTAAATACAAAAAGAAATGCATTAATATTGTTACATTCCTTTTCTCATCTTGTAGATCCTGGGTGAGGCAGGCATGAAGATGATGGAGCCATACACCGGTTACGACCCCAACATTAATTCTGGCATCCTCAACGCTTTTGCCACCGCTGCTTTCCGATTCGGGCACACCCTCATCAACCCGATACTCTACAGGTTGGACGAGGACTTCCAGCCTATCCCCCAGGGACACATCTCTCTGCACCGGGCCTTCTTCTCCCCGTTCCGCATCGTGAATGAGGGCGGCATCGACCCACTCCTTCGTGGGCTGTTTGGCGTCGCTGGTAAAATGCGTGTTTCCACACAGCTGCTGAACACCGAGCTGACAGAGAGGTTGTTTTCCATGGCTCATGCTGTGGCTCTGGACCTGGCTGCCATGAATATACAGAGAGGAAGGGATCATGGGATACCTCCGTACAATGATTACAGGACCTTCTGCAACCTGACCTCGGCTCAGACCTTTGATGACTTGAGGAATGAAATTAAGAATCCTAATGTCAGGGAGAGAATCCAGAGGTAATTATACATTGAAGATGATTTTTCATTTTTCACTTTTCATTTTTAGAATTCTTTATAACTTGGCTTGAGACCAGTATGCAATAAATGGATCAAGGTAATATACCAAAGAATCCTGGTTTAACAGGAAACTTGTGTTACATAATAATTATGTATATTTTTCACTCATTCTTGAGAATTGTGACTCTTGCTTACTTAGTTGAGCTCAGGAAAGATTAAATCAAAAGAGAGGGAGACTAGCTCAGACTAGTCTGGCAGGCATGAACTGATGAAGCTTCTTGGATGGGAGGTGAAACGTCTTCAGAAAAGACTTTTAAACAAGTCCAGTTGCTTTCAATTTAATCTTTCCTGAGATTACAATGACCTGGACGAATGAGAACATTCACTGACATCTTACTTAGTTGATGTCAGGTACAGGGCCGTGACCAGAGTTTTTCACAGGGTGGCCCAATTGGACACTGACTTATTTTCATTTTTTTATTTTTTTATTTTTTATGTTTTATCAAATTGAAAACGTACTCATTTCAAACACAGTCAATGACGAGAGAGAGAATTATGTCACCCCTGTCAGCATAGATATCAACTCTGTAAGTGTTAATTTTTTTAATTTCACAGCATAGTCAGGGTGAGTAGCAGTTTTATTTTTTAAAGTTCTCTTAATGCCAATAAAAGTACACATTTTTAAACCATAATTCTAATTTAGCAGGGCTACAGAGTCAGCATGTTATGGTTGAGACAAATCTGATAGATCACTATTTAATGACTTTATCAAAAAAATAGAAAACTTAAAAGCGCTTGAGCAGTATTCCTGCCTTTTTTTTTTTTAAACCAGGAAGTGAGACAGGGGTCCTCAGGGTATAGCTAGCCCTTTTTTATGCCTGATTAAATCATGTTTTTGTAAAAATCTAACAGAGTTGATGGAAATCTGGGAATACAACTTTAAATGGCCATTTTCATAAAAAATATATTTTAAAACAAAGTTTATTATAATAACACATTTTTTACACCTGTGTCATTAGTAGGTATTGGTAGTTTTAGATTTCGAAGGCTTTTAGTATGTTTTTAAATTGTTTGATGATGTGAATTCTTGTCTGGAAAATGGTGTTTTCTGGCACAGAGAAAGTTTAGGAATCGAAAATATTAAAGCAAAACAAAACATTTTATAAATTCAATTCATTCAAACATATTAACACTTAAATAATATATTTTCACCCAAAATTTGAAATTAGAGTTTTAGAAGTAATGTTTTTTTTAATTTTTTTTGGTAGGGCATGATGTGTCCCAATTCTCAAGAATGGGTGATTTACATAGTTTAGTGTCCCTGACTGTTTCTTCTGTGTGGCAGGCTGTATGGTACTCCTCTGAACATCGACCTGTTCCCTGCACTGATGGCTGAAGACCTGGTCCCTGGCAGTAGAGTGGGGCCCACCCTCATGTGCTTGTTGGCAACTCAGTTCAAACGCCTGCGGGATGGAGACAGGTACAGTAAGATCTCAATACATCTCACTTCACCGTTCACAAACACATAGCCTCAAAGACAAACCAAGAAGACCTCCAGCTAAGCCAGTTAGTCATACTTATGGCTACTGGTTGGTTGATTTTTCCCTTCCTCTTTATTCAGAATTCATTTTACTAAGGCTGTACCAGATTCTGAATTTTGTCATTCAAGACAGAATTTTATTTTATTTTTATTTATTTATTTTACCTTTATATAACCAGTTAAGTCAATTAAAAACTTCTCATCACTCTCATTTGACTGTTTGATAAAAATATTTGACTCTTCATTCCTTATAGATGTAGATTTAGATTTTTGAATGGGGTTTGGCAAAATGTTCAGGGTAACGCAAGTAAACAAGTCAAGTTGCCATCCATGCTAATCTGTGCTAAAGCAATGACAAAATGAAAATGTGCAACAACATTTTTTGCTCTCCGTGTGTGCATCCATTTAGGAGTACAATCCAGGCTTCTCTCAGACTTGAGGCTAAAACACACCACTGTTGGACGCCACGTGTCAAAACAGCGGCCCACATTATTTTCTACGGACAAGCCCCACACTAACAGTGGCAGGCACGCACCTGCACACATTGCCGCGCCGCCCCGTGGGACTTCACGCCACTGAAGTCAACCACACTTTTCTCTGCTCTCATGCACAGACAGGAGTTTAGTCTGAAAACACATGCTTGTTTGAGGGGAGAGATGGAGGGTCAGAGATGCTGATGTATAGAAATATCCTGAGCTCAGTGTCCTGGGTGAGGGTGATGCACTGCGGTGGGGCACTTCCCATGTGTGTACATGACGGCACATGACACACGTTACATGACAGTTTTTAGCCTTCACCCTGGGTCCAGGCCCACATCTGCCTGTACCCGTTGCAATGAGCAGACTTGACACAGTGGAATGATTTTAGAGCAGAATGAAAGAGAGAGGCATGCTCACTCTGCAATTATTCTGAGAAATGTCCCCAGAAGAACACCGCACACTGACTTACAAAAACACACACAAAGAAAAAAGGCAAAAAATGCATTTTGCTTGTTACAGGCATAATAATAAGATAGGATAGATGAGATAATAAAGCATGATAATGACCAAAATAAGAATGAATGTATCTGTTACATTTTATCAAGCTGATCCTCTTAAATTGAATACCCTGAGGGTATTAAACCTCTGACATATTTCTTTTAGGAATTGGGTCAAATTAAAGCTGTACAATATCCTCACCAGGAGTTTCTCCATAGTGTGAAAGTGTGAGGAGTCTCTATCAGTCACTTCCCTTTCTTCTGTCTGTCTTTTTCAGGTTCTGGTATGAAAACCCGGGTGTGTTTACTCCTGCCCAGCTCACCCAGCTGAAGCAGGCCTCTCTGACACGGGTGCTGTGTGACAATGGGGACAACATCACACGTATTCAGCAGGACGTCTTCAAGGTGGCCGAGCTGCCTCATGGCTACGGCAGCTGTGACGACATCCCTCAGATCGACCTGCGCATGTGGCAGGATTGCTGTGAAGGTAAGAGCAAGTGGAGGGATGGATGGGCCAAAAATCACACATTTTTTTATAATTATCAAGAGGTTTGACTTTGTTATGGTGCTGCTTTCATCATGTTGCTTTATTAGGTTATTAACTTTCAATATTTTGTTCAGTGCCAGTCATACATAAGGGCAGACAGTTTCAACATTTATTTCATGGCAAATTAGCTGGCAAATCAATCACACGTGCTATAAAAACATCTGTGAGCTCTGTCTTCAATATCCACTGTTAGTGGGATGTATTCTGAAAACATAGTTACACACAGAACCAGAATTTCTTACAGTCACATCTTTTGTCATCTTGACTGAAAGCATATGCCTTTTCTATGATGAAAGAACAGTTTAACAGCTCAGGAAGTTGCCTAGACATCTCAGTGACTGGCTTACACTCGTCCAGTATCTGGGCTGTTTTGTCAAATTAAAGCCATACAACATCCTCATCCTTTCTTTCCCTATGATAACGTCTTCCTTAAGGCAGGCTGGCTTCACACTAATCACCTGTTATATGTAGCAATTTACAACACAAGGTTGTTTCTTTGACTGCAGTTTACTTGACAGCTCTCCTGTCTGTACAGCTCAGGTCAAATACATGTCACTCAGTGTAAATGCGACTTGACTGCGTGTGAGACTTGGAGGAAGAGATGAAATAGTGAAGAATGGAAGAATAAACATTGTCAGCACCTCATAATGAAAAGGAGATTTGACTGTGGATAAACTTTGCCCAGGATCATTTCTCTGTGGCTTCAAGAAAGGCAAAACTTCCTTCTGTCAGAAAAAAAAGTTTGAAGTCAAATGCCATTAAATGTCATGCCATTTATACTCCGCTGGATCAACAAGACCTCCTCTTCCTGCACACTCGTGACATAACCAGTGTTGAGCTTCTCATAGACTGCTCCCTCTAATTGTAGGGGGAAGAGAAGGTATTTGAGTTAAATCCTGGATGTTTAAACATTCCACCCATGGGTGCAGTTGACAAAGCGAAAAAAGGAGACGAATGAAGAGGCACCCCCTGCTGTTATAATAAACTATGGTTGAAGATAATTGAGGGTTGCAGTGATTGTTTGCCTTGTATCATTTGTTTGGAGATACAATCAGCTGTGAAATGAGAAAATGGCTTTGACTATGATGGATAATCTAAGGAATTAAATTAATTAAACTTTAGGGACTGAAAGCTACACAATGACTTTTTAATATCACATTGAGCAATCATAATGATCAACTTTGTGCAATAGCATTAAGGCATTTTTTGTTTTTCAGTGACATAATGTGGCCATTTACTGCCCACAGTAACACATACAGCCACAGCCTCCCCACCCTTTTCCATTGAATCATTAATGAAGTGATGCAAGAAGTGTTGCATGAAAAGCAGCTTATATATCACATTAGTGTGTATGCACTCCACTGATTCAACACACAAACAGTTATGGTTTCACATTTATATGGGCTATAGCCACCAGTGTTTCTGCTGTCACTAAAAAATGTGTTCCTCCTGTTCTGGTGATTTGGTTATAAATACAAATGTATATGACCATGAATGAAAGAGTTCAAAACACTCAAAACACAGTGGAGTAGATTTTAACTTCAGTCACTTCAGGCTTCTGGGTCAATTCAGAGTAATATTTAGAAGAGTATTTATTTATTTATTCATTTGTTTGTTTGACAGGGTAAGTGCACAGTTTCTTAGCTGTACCAGAGTTAGCTATGAGCTTGTTTTCATCTGTAGTCCCTGGGTCGGAAACAGAACAACATCTCTGCCCCAACATCAGTGTAGTATGAAAAAAACAGTTACAGGACAGTACATATTCACTGTACAACAATAACATCTGCAACAATTTAAGATTTAACAATCTTAAGACACATCAAGTGTCTGTGTTTATGTACATGACTTGGTCGATTTAAGCCATGATATAATCTTGAATTTAAAGTGACAGTTCACCACAAAATCGAAAACACATTTTTCCTCTTACCTGTAGTGCGATTTATCAGTTTAGATAGTTTTGCTGTGAGTTGCCAGGTTCTGGAGGAATCTGCTGTAGAGATTGTTGTGCTTGAAGCACCAAAAAAATACATTCATCTATATACATCTTCAGCAGTTTCATCTGGAACTATTTTCTTTCTAGTAGTAAGTAGTAGGAGACTGCACCACAGGAAGAAAGTAGATCTGGTAGATTCCACATAGAAAGAAAGTCGTTCCTACATGAGACTACTCACAACAATGTCTGTGGAATATCTCGAGTAACCAGGTGATGATTTCTGGAGACACTGCTGTTGTTTTTTTGTTTTTTTATTTCTTCTTTTTTTTTTGCACTTAAAGTTCCACAAGCTATCTAGTTCCATTATATTGGAGAGAAGGCAGACATTTGTACAGCCGATATCGCCAAACTGCAGCTCACATTAAAACTACCTAGATGGATAAATAGCACCACAGCCCAGAGGAAAAATGTACTAATGATTTTGGGCGAACTGTCCCTTTCAAATAAGTAAAGCTGCAGTACTGTTTTCTATAGCTTGGCACTGACCTCTAAAAGTTTGTTGCTCTAACAGAGAAGGCTGATCCGCCAAACTCAGTAGATCTGTACAGTATCACACAGTCACATCTGTTGGTCGTCCCAGTTGTCCTCCACTGTCTGCACACAAAGATGTGAACTCCTTTAATGGGAGAGAATCCAGATCATTGGTGACTTTAGACACTAAACTAGCAACAGCAAGGCACACAGGAGATCACAGCTTTTGAATGATGTCACAGTGATGGTAACCTTTTGTCCAGTTCCTCGAGTATTTTTTGTAAAGTGCAGCAGCAAGTGAGCAGATAAACTTAAACTTAAAGTTCCTTAGGTTGAATTTTACAGTGTTACACACCTGCTGTGTCCTAAAGGACGGCTGTGACTCAAGAAGGAATCCCAGAAATGTGAAACAATCGGAATCCTTCCATTCATGATGATGATGATGATGATGATGATGATGATGATGATGATGATGATGATAACTTCCATCCAGCTAAGAACACAGTGTGTAGAAATAGTGGTTTAGAAAGACTGGATTTTTTCAAGTATTTACACACCAGGACTTATTTTAATCATAAGATAAAATTAATGCAGAAGTGTGATATCAATTTAATTAACATATATAAAAATAAGGACAATAAGAAACTTGTTTAAAATTTATACTCAAGTATGTAATCCATTAAGAAATACTCAACAAATAAGCTCAGATTAAAATGGGAAAAAGAATCTGGACTTTCTCTCTCATTTCAGAGGTGGACTGGTCAAATATGTACCCTGTACAGTCTACTTCCACCAGTTCTGGTCTTTTGAGTGAATTCTTTTGGCAGGATTTGATTAGATATTTGACAACCCCCGTATAAAAATGTTTACAGACAGGTGAGATGTAAAGGGGTCTGTGTTGGAGGAAATGTGGAGAATAGCTGGCAGATCATTTCCATATAGCTGCCCAGCCATTTGGCCATACTGGCAGGAGGTAATACAGTAAAGAATATTTTTGGAGATGGATTTGACTGTTCCTCCTCTACAGTTTATTTGGGCAGTATTGCAGCTAATATGTTCAAAATATGGAAAGAATTACTTTTACGCTAAATCTTTGGGTTGATAGATTTTTGCAGTACTGGGAGACATGGATTATGTTTGTGACTCCACAGGATCTTCACTGACCTGTCATTGTATGAACTGGCATGTACCTGCATTAGTATAACATCAGTATGAATGTGTAGGTGACCAACAGTTTAATTTACTGTATTTTTAGGTTTTTCTAAAAATAAAGTACAAAAAAAAGTTCTACTCATATTAAGTTTTAAGGCAGGACTGTGAGAGCCAATCAGAAATGGCTCTGCATTTGGGATGAATGAATTCTTGTTTGATGAAGCTTGAAAAAATGGCTTCGATACAATTCTGTGATATAAAGTGTGAACAATGATGATGTGTTAGCTGTGGTGTGCGACCAGTTTTAGGTCATCTCAATTTCCAAAAGACTAAACTGAATTGAAATGAGGTCGCCTCATCAATTCATTGTCTTTGGAAAACAAGCTTCAGTGTACAGGGAATAAAAAAAACACGTTTTAATAAGCAACACATGGCGCCTCTTAATTATTCTCCTTTCATCCCAGATTCTGACCTCGGTGTTCACCCTTCCTTGACAAAATGTACAAGGGAAGAGCTGAGCTAATAAACAGAGAGTATCCTGCCAGAAACAAGAGGGAGGACGAGTTTTTTCTGTCTGTCTGTCTGTCCGTTAAGCTGCAGCCAGATTCACAGTTGTGTTTGGCTTAATTAAGACAGAGGACACCGCTGAGAACTTTAACGTACGTGTGTGTGTGAGGGTAAGCATGCAGCGCAGCAGGGTACGGGCGTGCATCTGTGTGTGCTCATGCGTGTCTGTCAGCATGAGATAGGACGTCTTGTTGTGTTTAGATAGTCTTTGTGTTTTACAGACTGCCGTCTGCTAAATCAAAGGCTCTGTGAAGCTGAGCAGCCAGCTTTAAACTTTACTGATAAAGGTGAAGCCCTCCTCTCTGCAGGGCTTGGACCCATTCATCTGTCCCTTCTCAGGGTTATTATGGACTGTCTCATGATGCTCTTTGCTGACGCTCAGCATGAATCAGGTGTGTAGTGGGGCATGATGAGGGTTCTGTATTTGTGTCTTTATTTCTCTTTGATGTGGGCACAAAGATGGCACCATACAGTCAGCCTCAGTCTTACATCAGCACTTTGAAGCACAGAGAAAGTGGCATCAGCACTGGTGGTTTCCTGTTTCATATATATATGCATGCTGTGGGTGGCTGTATTGATGTCATGCATAGAGGGAAAAGATTTACTTATTTCCACATACAAACACTTTCCTTTATGCTGTGCGGTCATTAAGCTTTCCCATTGTTGCCATTTTATCTTGCTCAATAAGAAAATCTGAGTTGATAATGAAAAGCCTCATGTTGCAGCAATAAAGACTCATTTCCTTGTCAGTGTCAGTTAGTGAACCACAGTGTGTTGTTTTGTTTTCAACTCCAACAGACTGCAGAACCAAGGGTCAGTTCAACGCCCTGTCATACCACTTCAGAGGACGCAGATCAGCTGAGCACAGCTACAAAGCTGTCTCTTATACACATCTGATGTGTATAAGAGACAGACTTTAGACACTAAACTAGCAACAGCAAGGCACACAGGAGATCACAGCTTTTGAATGATGTCACAGTGATGGTAACCTTTTGTCCAGTTCCTCGAGTATTTTTTATAAAGTGCAGCAGCAAGTGAGCAGATAAACTTAAACTTAAAGTTCCTTAGGTTGAATTTTACAGTGTTACACACCTGCTGTGTCCTAAAGGACGGCTGTGACTCAAGAAGGAATCCCAGAAATGTGAAACAATCGGAATCCTTCCATTCATGATGATGATGATGATGATGATGATGATGATGATGATAACTTCCATCCAGCTAAGAACACAGTGTGTAGAAATAGTAGTTTAGAAAGACTGGACTTTTTCAAGTATTTACAAACCAGGACTTATTTTAATCATAAGATAAAATTCATGCAGAAGTGTGATATCAATTTAATTAACATATATAAAAATAAGGACAGTAAGAAACTTGTTTAAAATTTATACTCAAGTATTTAATCCATTAAGAAATACTATGAATGTGTAGGTGACCAACAGTTTAATTTACTGTATTTTTAGGTTTTTCTAAAAATAAAGTACAAAAAAAAGTTCTACTCATATTAAGTTTAAAGGCAAGACTGTGAGAGCCAATCAGAAATGGCTCTGCATTTGGGATGAATGAATTCTTGTTTGATGAAGCTTGAAAAAATGGCTTCGATACAATTCTGTGATATAAAGTGTGAACAATGATGATGTGTTAGCTGTGGTGTGCGACCAGTTTTAGGTCATCTCAATTTCCAAAAGACTAAACTGAATTGAAATGAGGTCGCCTCATCAATTCATTGTCTTTGGAAAACAAGCTTCAGTGTACAGGGAATAAAAAAAACACGTTTTAATAAGCAACACATGGCGCCTCTTAATTATTCTCCTTTCATCCCAGATTCTGACCTCGGTGTTCACCCTTCCTTGACAAAATGTACAAGGGAAGAGCTGAGCTAATAAACAGAGAGTATCCTGCCAGAAACAAGAGGGAGGACGAGTTTTTTCTGTCTGTCTGTCTGTCCGTTAAGCTGCAGCCAGATTCACAGTTGTGTTTGGCTTAATTAAGACAGAGGACACCGCTGAGAACTTTAACGTACGTGTGTGTGTGAGGGTAAGCATGCAGCGCAGCAGGGTACGGGCGTGCATCTGTGTGTGCTCATGCGTGTCTGTCAGCATGAGATAGGACGTCTTGTTGTGTTTAGATAGTCTTTGTGTTTTACAGACTGCCGTCTGCTAAATCAAAGGCTCTGTGAAGCTGAGCAGCCAGCTTTAAACTTTACTGATAAAGGTGAAGCCCTCCTCTCTGCAGGGCTTGGACCCATTCATCTGTCCCTTCTCAGGGTTATTATGGACTGTCTCATGATGCTCTTTGCTGACGCTCAGCATGAATCAGGTGTGTAGTGGGGCATGATGAGGGTTCTGTATTTGTGTCTTTATTTCTCTTTGATGTGGGCACAAAGATGGCACCATACAGTCAGCCTCAGTCTTACATCAGCACTTTGAAGCACAGAGAAAGTGGCATCAGCACTGGTGGTTTCCTGTTTCATATATATATGCATGCTGTGGGTGGCTGTATTGATGTCATGCATAGAGGGAAAAGATTTACTTATTTCCACATACAAACACTTTCCTTTATGCTGTGCGGTCATTAAGCTTTCCCATTGTTGCCATTTTATCTTGCTCAATAAGAAAATCTGAGTTGATAATGAAAAGCCTCATGTTGCAGCAATAAAGACTCATTTCCTTGTCAGTGTCAGTTAGTGAACCACAGTGTGTTGTTTTGTTTTCAACTCCAACAGACTGCAGAACCAAGGGTCAGTTCAACGCCCTGTCATACCACTTCAGAGGACGCAGATCAGCTGAGCACAGCTACAAAGAGGACAGACCTGCCAACAGCAACCAGGAGAACAGGTAACACAGTATGACACACGTCAGGGCCTGTGTTCACATACAGAAATTTCTAGCAAGGAATCCTAGCTTTTTGTCCATCAGTCCCATTAATCACCTTCTTGATCAGCTGTTCAGTCAACCAAATATCAGAGAATGCTGAAAAATATCAGTGTCTTTCAAAGCCAAAAATATGACATCCTGAAATTTCGATTTAGGAAACTTCTCAGATCAGATACAATATTAATTTATTAGTCCCACAATGAGGAAATTCATGGTGTCACAGCAGCAAAGTGGAGAGCAGAAATATAAAGAAACATCAACAGAAAATATAAAAAATAAAATATAAAAATGTAATCAAGAGGAAATATAAAAATATGAACAATTTAAACAAAGGAAATATAAAAATAAAAATAAGAACAGTATATACAATATAAGGAGACTCAGCAGTCAGATTGACACTATTGCTCGGCAGAAATATTCATATTGCACATAGAATGATGATAATAGACCTGATTACTGCACATGGATGGTAAAATTAATAGAATTTGGTCTCTATTAAGACATGGTGTAATTATGAATACTATTTAAAAACAGGCCTACTTGTGCAGTAGCCTTGTCACATGCTGATAGTTGTTGTATGTATTTGCTTATATTTATTTATAGGGTTGCAATGATTAATCAATTACTAACCTATTATTAAATTAGTCTTCAACTATTTGAATAATTTCTTAATTGGTTTGGGTAATTTTTTAAGAAAAAAAGTCAATTTTCTGATTTCACCTTGTTAAATGTGAATATATTTTGTTTTTTTCACTCCTCTCGTCCTGAGTTTGGGAAACAATTATTGACATTTTTCACCATTTTGACATTTTGAAACTATTAACTGATTAATCGAGAAAATCATTGACCAATTAATTGACTATTTATTTACCATGTTGGTAATTTTAGTACTTAATATATTTGACGTTAATGGGGGAAGCCCCCTGTGACCATGAATGCCTTTTTATGAGTGTACGAGGTGTGGACATCCAGTAGAAATGAAATGAACTGTGTCACCATTTAAGACTGTGAAAGCTCTGTAATTGCTTGATCACTCTGCTGAAGGCAAGTTGTAAGAGACCAAAGTAATCACTGGTGCACTGTTGTAAATATCTTAGTGCTGTGATCACTTTCATTTCTGCCATAAAAGTGTTATTGTGTCACGTGAGAGATTTATCAGTCAGGTCTGGTTTTATTGTCTTTTATAAAACACTTTGTATGATCTAATCTGTTGTGGCTTTCACTAACTCACTCTCATTCTTCACCACCTTGTCTTTCTGACATTTTCTCCTCTGCTCAAGAAACTCTTAAGCCTGTTAAAAGTCTTCCTCACTACTCCTAAGAGTTTTTCACCCTAGGAGCTCTATTAGGGGCTAAGATGCTTTGTAAATAACTTTTATCTTCATTGCGATCTGCTCTCAACTTAAAATGTGTGTTTCAAACATTTAGGAAGTCTGTAAACAGTACAAAGAGTATATGGTCTATTTAGTCTGAGGGTGTACTATAAAAGAGATGATAGCTGTAGAAATTGAACCTAATTTTATGTTTATATGTTTTTCTTTACAGCCGAGTGGAGGAAGCTGCTGAAAGTCTTGTAAATGTTACTCTGACCTCCAAAAAAAGCACTGAACCCTCAGTTAATGACTTCCAGGACTTTGTCTCCGACATGCAGAAGACGATCACAAGTTTACGAAAGCAGGTGAGAGTGTACAGTGTATCTACACCCACACACAGACTCATCTCTGTACTTTTTTTGCCTTGCTTTACTGTCCTAGTTGACATTTTACTGACAGTGGTTTGTTGGTAATCTCAAGACGCTTACGTATAAGGGTCCTACTCAAGAATTTCAAAATAACAGCCCCCAGACAGGAACAAAGTAAAGGTAACTACTTTTGCATACTCATCTACAGAAACCACTGAAATGTCAAAATTGACATTTATGCGCTTATATTCACCGTTCTTACCCTTTACACTTTTTAAACATGTTATTTTCATAATGTTTTTACAACTGCAGTGAACAGGAGGAATCTTCAAATTATCTTCAAACCCACAAAGTTCTATCTCAGCGCACTTTCAGCTACACACTTCATTTAAACTTTAAATGGGTCTCAAGACTTTGAACTATTAAACTTGTATTCTATTTAGTGCAGTGCTTTTGAGCTTTCAGCTTTTTCAAGCAATTCAGTTCAAATTCTAGTTTTGACAGTATTATAGTTAACTTACATTTCTTCAGGAAATGCAACTTCTAGTTATGTCGACTTCTTTTTCTTACCCTTCCACGCCTTTTGGAATCAACTTCTACTTCGTACTTGGTGGAGCAGTGGTCAGAGCGTACCACGCCTCCCCTCACAGGGGTTCACAGTTTGATTTCCAGCCCGTCTAGACATTTGCATGTCATCCTTCCTGGCTTTCTGTTCTGTTTCCTGTCCTGTATCAAAATAAAGCTGTAAAAACTGAGGCCAAACTTACAAATACACACACATATGTGGTATATATCCAGCAGTTTCTGTCTGTTTGTGATTGGTGTGTTACTGTTAAGGTTTTTTAGCAGCGAGAACTCTAATCTTTCAACTGTTAATAAATACAATTCCTTTACTTTCTTACATGGTATCTTCTTACTTTTAGATTTTAAGTCTGCAATCTGCAGATTTAAAATTTTAATCTGCAACATTTTCCTTTAAAAAAAAAAAAAAAAAAATTTATATACTCATATGAACATAATCCCTTTCAATCATCACTTATGAACCACTAGAAATGTGTTCCACCTTTACCTTCAGCTCACATCCTGTGACATCTTAAACAACTGACACTTAGATGTTTTACATGGATATTTTGTAGAGTTTAAAGAATATGATATTCAGTATGGTAATATCTAAAGAGACGTGGCAGTGCTCTGAATAAATATTAACATCCTTGTATCTTTACAGATTAAAAGACTGGAGTCCCGTCTGAGCAAGAGTGACTGCACTGATAGTGAGGGACGTGAGCGAACAGATGGAGAACGATGGAAAAAGGACTCGTGCACCACATGTGAATGCAGAGTATGTTCAACATATGAATCAATATGCACGACAAGCACTTCACACACCACACATACACATGTACACACTACTTCATCCAGTCATCTTTAACTCTCTGAGAAGCTGATCAGGTTTTCATTTGTCGGCCATTCATGAGAATTGTGATAAATCATGTCCTAATAAATGTTTTAAAGCCTTCAAAATGTAAAATTAACAATAGCTACTGATAACATAGTTGAAAAAAATGTGCTATTATTATTAACTTTGTTTTAAAATCAATTTATTTTTTAAATTGTTGGCCCTTTGAAGTTAATGTATGTCAAAATCTGTCAATTAAAAAAAAACAACAACATAATTTAATCAGGCACAAAAAGGGTTAGCTATACTCTAAGGACCCCTGTCTCACTTCCTGGTTTAAAAAAAGGAATACCAATCAAGTACTGGTAAACTTTCTATTTCTTGACCGGTGTGTCTCAACCATAACATGTTAAGTGACTGTAACATGATAACTCAAGAATTATGGTTTAAAAATGTATATTTTGATTAGTATTAAGAGAACTCGGCGACTTTAAAAAATAAAATGACTGCTCACTACAACTATGCTGTGAAATGAAAAAGTGTAACATTTTGTCAGCTCCATAAGACATCAGCTCTGGCCTGTTACAAGGTTTAATAGCCGAGTTTGATCTTTTAAAATATATTTTCCTGCATAGCTGAAGAGTAAAAATCAACCCCCACTCAAAATATGGTTTTGTCCCAGTTCTTCAGAATGAGTGATGTTCATGTTTCTCATTGAGGACAGGCTGTCCGTCAGAGCCTGTTCTATCTGAGCAGTCTGCCCAGTTTAAATGCCCCAGTTTCTCTCTGTCTGGCACACCTCCTCCTGCATTACCCTCCTCCTGGCACCAGTGTGCACCGGCCACTTCTCTGCCTTTCATTCTTTATCTCTGACACTTTTTCAATGCCAGCTGCTGGCAAAGGAGATAGCAGCTCCATGCCAAACCTGTCTTCCTCTGATCTTCTTCAGTCCTCTCCATCACTCCCACTTACCTTTGTTTCCATCTTTCCTACTTAAAGTTTATTTTGCTCACCACATCTGATAACACACCTGTCAGTTTCTCTTTTGTGTTTCTCTCCTTCCACTTGGCTTCCCCCAGAACTATCTCCTTCCACCCTCCACGCCTCCCTGTAATTGGAGGATTTTTGTAATAATTAAATTTGGCAGGCAGAAGCACAGTGAGGAGGACCGTCTGGGAAAGAACAGTTTGGTTCAACACATCATTCTTGCTCTAAAACAAAGAACTTTATTGTTCTGTTCAGCCTTGTCATCAAGCACCTCACTAGAGGCTTATCATAGGCAAAACGTTTGTTTCTGTTCTCTGCCAAACAAAAGACACGAGACAGTGCCAGCTCATGACCGCACATACTGAAAACACTCATTCACACGTTTTATATTCACACCATGTGAAGTGTTTATATTTCTTGTTTTCACATATTTTCTGAACATATGCATGTTTGATCTTGTTTAATGCGTCTTTTGCTGTATTTAACAGTTCCCAGTTGCTCTAGACTTTATGCTTTATTTGTACGTCCCATATTTTGATATCTGAACTGCAGCTGGTCAGTCCCCCCCACCACACACACACACACACACACACACAGTGAAAATGAACATTTAATCCAGTCTAATCTAATCAGGTTACTGACCTGTTGCCCCTTCTTTGCCCCCTCAGGCTGCCCAGGTGACATGCTTCGTGGAGTCCTGTCCACCAGCCGAATGCAAGCGGCCCGTCAAGCTAAAAGGTGCCTGCTGCCCGGTGTGCCTCGAACAAAAAGCAGACACCCGCCATGAATAACCCTCAGGACCCCCCCGACAAACACACTCTAATGGCTGAAAGTCATACACTCACACGCAGACATCCAGAGAGAGGATGAGACTCATGAAGGTGTGCTTATCCACAGCCTCAATAGACCCAATAGCCTCAGTTTTTTTTTTTGTTTTGTTTCATTTTGTATCCTTTCACATTGATCAGGGGAGGGGGGTGATTTTCGTTTCCTTTCGGATTGTTGCCCCCTCCAGGGCCAGCAGCCTGAGGCTCGGTTTGAAACCCGCTGGCACCCAGCCAGCGATCACTAAATGGATTTATTTCTGAACCAATGGGTGGATGGATGGATGAATGGGTGGATTGTAAACAGGAGGGACAAACCTCTTGCTCAGAGTCCACTGAGGCTTCTGAAGGGTAACAAACAGCCACTGTGTTTGCTCTCCTGCAACTAACACTTGGTGACAAAACGCAGGGCCACTCGCCGTCGACAAGCAGGAAAGGGAAGTAGATTGAAAGGCGGCAGCCATTTTGTTGTCTCATAAAAGTTTCTCAGGTTAGAGATGCCGAAAACTGGTGCTATTTTCCCCCTTTTGTATTAATGAATTAATCACTAAATACAAACCTTCAAAGTATTGTCTTTTGTATGCAAAGCAACCTATATACACTCAGTATATGCCTTTTTATGATACATCACAGTTGAGAGGATGGTTTTATTCCAACTAAAAGACTTTTTATGAATAGATTTACTTCAACTTTTAATCCAAGGTGCTTTATATTATGTTATGAATATGTATTTTTCTTTCTCCCTTTTTGTATAAAAATGCTTACATATGAAGATAATGTGAAGCCCTACGAAAATGTTTGTAATGCAAAAGAGATGTCTACTGATTACTGCTCCTCTCTCCATGGACAACTTGTTAGTTACCTTACTTCTTGTCTCTGCTGGCCTGTCCTGAACTTGAGTGAGGCGGAGCCATGTAGCGCTCCCCATTGCAGGACACTCAAACCAGCTCTTGCACTGTCGTGCTCCTTTCCAAGTTTCATTTTGCTTTCAGAAAGCAGTGAAAGAATATCCATTTTTACCACTGTAATGTTGTGAACTTTGTCCCAGTATTTTCCTCAGTCTTGTAAAGCCAAATGTATGATTTAGTTACTTCGAAATAGCACGTGTGTATCTATGAAACTATGTATGAATGTTGTAATGAGGTCAGGGTTTAGCCTTTGGTACTGCTAGCTCTACCGTAGCAGTATTCTCCTTCTGGCCTGCTCACAGATGTGTTTTTATTCATGTATAGTCTTTAGTCCACAGACTACACACAACTGAAGGACTGTTACCGTAACTGTGACTGTTCTTCTCTGCTGTTGTGGACCTGCACCTTTCTAGCTCCAGTTTAGACAAGGACACGCTTGCATGCATTCCTTTGTCAACTTTGACTCCACCTTTTCCCTCTGTAAGTTTTTGCTCATGTGTGTACAGTGTTTAAATATTTCCCCCTGTGACGACCGTCTTCAGTGTTGATGTAGGTTAGGAATGCTCACCCTGCTCATGTTTCTCTGCCATGTCAAAAGATTTTCAGAGCGGGGTGACGTCTTTCAGCAGAGCATGTGTGGAGCGCAGGCTTTTCTAGCCCTCTGACCCTCATTCCGCTGTAATGGAAGCCATATGAGAGGGGAAGTGAGGGTAATGTTGGGGGAGGGGCGCTGATGATTGGGATATACAGTGTCAATCATAACAAGTCTCCACCATCTTGCTATTGTGAGACAGTTTTATTCCAGTGACTCCTGTCAGCTGGTATACATGTGTAAACAAGTTACTGTACAAAGACAAACGCCACTCATCGTACCCGTGCACTGGCTCGCTTAGTGTAACATAAGTCACGTTTTTGTTTTCCTGTTTTGCTTTGCTCCTAATTATGGTGAAGCGGCTGCAGCTGCAGTGTTCCTTTCCATTGTTTTCTTTATGTGGTAACGTCCTGAGCAAGCATCTGTCACTAAACAGAAATAATACTCTCCGGAATGTTCCATTCAGGATTCCAGATGGATTACGGGGCTGGCAGTCGCACTGGTAAATTGGTATCATATCATATGTTTAAATATACTGGACAGGTTTACATCAAACTGTGTGTTTACAGTTGTGTATTTTTCTCTCCATTACTTTCTGATTGTGGCTCCTCCAACATTACCTGTATGTACACATCCTGTTCATGTGCTCCACTGTGTGTATGTTTGACTGAATTTAGTATTTTGATATATTTTCATAAATTTTGTGTGTGAATGAGCATGTGTGTCTCACTAACAGACTAAAAAAGTGTCCCAAAGTTTGGCTGTCGAAGCACTGTGAGTTACCAGTCTTCATATTCATATATCTGTTGTATTAGTTCATTTTTACTTTTTAGTTTCATCTTTGTTCCCTCTCTTTATTTCCACCCCTAAAAGCTCCCAAGTGTCAATGGAATGCACTGCTCCGCAAGACTGAACATGCTTTACCTACACTGTCCCTTAACCAGTGGTCAACGTGGATATTATAGTACCTATCATGACATTTGTATTGTACGTTTGCCAAAGAATGGTTTGCACTGTAATGTATGCCTCTCGACAGTAATAATAAATAAATAAGCCACATTTGAATTACAGTCACACATGTTGGTGCCTGTCCTTTTTCAGCTCCTGTGCTTGGCAGTAGACCTGTTGAACAACAGATGAGATCAGTCTAAAAGATGTGACCTGTCAACAGTTTATTAATTCTTGACAATGATCAGACATTATGGGATTTTGATTTTGCTTAG
>JAJHUR010048554.1:12029-40659 GCA_027495735.1 Lutjanus campechanus | reverse complement strand
AAGTTGGTCATCACCATGGATTGCAACCTGGAGTTAATATCGCTCTCATTCTTCTGAATCTGATTGACGACCGTCTCAAACTTAGAGACAGCCTCAATGCCTTGTTTGATGAAGTCAGTGATACCTAAAACCAAAAGCATACTAATATGATCTCTGAGTTCAATTGTACAGACTCTGACCACAAGTGTGCATAAGATTACAGATTACACAGACATTTCAGACTCCATAAGAACCATACCCAAAGAATTCCAGCTGAGTCTTTTGCATCCAATATGTAACTCTTTTCTGACCGCCTTGATATGTTGGTCCAGCATAATGCACTTTGCCTCACTCAGACTGTCCATTACAGAGTGGTAGCAGTCGACAAGCTTGTGCAGATCATTAACATACCTAAAAAACAAGGTTGAAACAGGTCAGGCCAGAGTTGGCATCACTGAGTGTTTTTTTAGTTTGGTATAAACTCTGTATTCAGTTACTGGGGAGTATTATTACATGGCGAACTTGTCCCTCTGTAGAGCAATGGTTAGAGCCAGATCAGGCACAGAGTGATCCAGTAACACAAGATAGTTTGTCTCGGAAATGATTTCCTTGAGCTCTGGAGCGAAGTTCACAATGTATCGCACATCCCTCTGTAGGCTGCCTTTGGTATGTGGGTCATCCTTAAAATGCGAAAACACAAACAGGGAGTCTAAGAGAATGAAAATAATTACTGTGTCTTTATTTTGCACAATACTGAGTAACAATTATGAGTAAGTAACTTGAGAGATACATACCGATCCTGCCTGGTTTTGGTTTTTACTGTTAACCATGATCAACAGGGGTTGTTTCATTAACAACGGCAAGGTGCGTTCTGTCTTATCAATCCAGCACTTATACTTCTTCACCTCATAGTCCCTAAACTCCGTGGCCATTTCCATGTATTTGGCCTTGGCCTGAGCAGAATGCAGCAAAAGTCACATAATGGCTTTCATTCACATTTTGATGATTTATACAGCTGTGCAACGGTGAAATGACTAACCACATGTCTGTGCTCACTCTCCAGCATCTCGGACACTTTCAGGAAGGGAAGGATGGTGTCTTTGATGCGGTGGAGAAGAAATCGAACCCATCTGATGGCTCCTGCCACAGGAGGCTCACCCCTGTCCAGTGGTGGTTTGTCTTCTTGTGCCTCAAAGATTTCTTTTATGCTGTCCACCTACAACAACGACAAAAGGACTCAGGCATTCTATAAAGGTGCTTGTGACAGACCATGCTCCCTCTATTCAAAATCCTAATGATAAACTGGTACAGCAGCACAACATGACTTATTGCTTAGTTATACATTTTTAATATACAACAGTGTTGAATAATGAGGCTGTATGCAATCTAACTTCCACGTTTTCTACGTAATAAATTGGCATTTGTATGTAATAAACTGAACCCTGATGTATCAAAAATTTAAAAACTAAATATAGTTAAAAGTAATGCAGTGTCGTATTGTCAGTCAAATAGGTTTGTACCCTTATTTACAGTACAATGTAACACATGGTCACATTGCCAAACACCTGTATGGACTCACTATTTTCAAACTGAAACTTTGTATTGATCTGATAATATCACATATTTGAAAAGGTATTAATTCAATTTGAAATCTAACTGCAAAGTAGGCCTGGACAACAAAAGACAGTGATATAACATATAGCGGCAACAGGCATTTCATTCATTTTAGTAATAAAATTGTTCAACAGTTTCAATTAAATCCAATAAATGCAAACTGCCATGAAAGCACATAACGAATCCCTCCTGGCTCATAAACTGTCTACCATATCCCTTAATAATGGATTGTGCTGCGGGTGACACACAAACCACCAATCATTTGACAGTTGTGTTGTTCAGTTGCACCATCAACATATGACACAACAACAAAAACAGTGTGGAGTGAGAAAACGAGTACAGGAATACAAGGAAATTGTTAATAAAAAAGGACAGGTCAGCTTGCCAGCGTGGCATTTCTTTTGTTTGTTGCCTGTGTGCCTGGATAAATTAAGTTTTTAAATTCAAAGTAAGATGGCTAAATTTAGCCTATTTCTCCTGTTTTTTTTAAAAAATAGGTCAGTAGAAATTATGAATAATTATCAAAACCGACTGAAATTAAACACTTTATTTTGATTATTTTTTCAGCTAAATCGTCCAGTCCTATGGCAAAGTCAAATATCAAGCAGCACTTTTTCTTGATTTCACATTGTAGTACAGTACCTCTTTGCAAGAGTGAGCAAGGATGTCACTGAACTTCCTCATCAAATGGATGTTGATGGCCTCTCTGGAGCGAATGTGTTGGAATTTCAGGAGCAATTCAACTGCAGCAGCCGAAGAGCGCAGTGTTTTAAAAGACTGATCAATTAAGTTGATGGCCTCTCCCTCAAGAGCCTGAGACATATATAAGAAGTCAATGAACTTTATAACTTAAGTACAGCAAATTACTGAAAACTGTGCAATTTTATAAGTAAACTGGGCCTCATGCAACAACATTTTTGTATCCTTATCTTACATTTCTTTTTTTGGCCAGTGGGCTCATCCAAGTGTGCTATGTCAGATTCAGCAAACATTCCTGACTTCAGATAGCTGTGTAAATGACCTGTCTCTGAACTGTAAAATGGGAACTGTAATTTTGCATAATTAACACCCTAAAAATACAATATAAGGGCACAGGTACTGCCCCACATGTATTCATGAAAATGGCATTGAAGAGTTAAAAAAAAGAAGAACTTCATTAGTTTGGACACAGTTTTAAGTCCTGTCTTTTGGAGATCCATAAAGGAAAGTCAATACCTGTATCATCGTCAGCAGTGGAATTAAGGGACCCAGCCAAGAAAGGAAAAAATAACAAGTGCTGTTTATGCTGCGTCACCTGAGGCTTGTACTGTCTCTAAAATAAATGAGAAATGTGGTTTGAAATGGAAACAGGTTGACAAAAAACAGTCTTGCCACAGCAAGGTGATCGATGACTTTAATGGGCCGAGGGGATGAAGCTGAAGTCTCCCATCATGGAGATGGATGACAGAATATGTCAGGTGATGCTGTCAGGCAACTGAGGCTGTTCCCCTGGACAGTGACTTGCATAAACCTGAATAGGCCGACAGTAATAATAATAGCCAATTCAAATTAATAATGAATTAATGATGAACTCCAATTACAGAGTCAAGCAGGATAATGTCAACATAATTATGAAGTGTAATTTATACAGGATTCTCAGAACTGCATCAGAGAAATGAAATATACAATTCATTGGTGAAAAATTGAGGTCTGGATAATGACACACTAACATGACTCCTACGACAGGTTTGGACCCTCATAAATTGTGTTTGCACCTAAGAGAAAATTCAAAATAGAAAACTGAATACAGCAAGTTCTCCTAAATCACATGTACAAGAAGAACAAATCCGTTCATATGAGAGGTTCTTGCATGAGGCCTATTGTTACTGTCATGTGTAATTAGATTGTTCCGTTGGTCCAGAACTCAAATTTTCTGCATTAATTGCCCTAAACTCACCTGAACTGTAGTGTTGAAGTCTTGTATGATCATCTTCCAGCTGCTCATGTTACTGATGCTGAAAGGATTGAAAGTGACGCCTTCAAAAGGCAAAACCAGACTATCCACTCTGCATAGCACTTCATCAATGCATTTTGGGTCACCAGTCACACCTTTCAGTTCTGGACCAAGGATGTTATGGAACTCCTCTAAAATCTGCACAACACAAATCCGAGAGATATCTTTCAAAAAAACTGAGTTTCTTTTTATGCATTCACATGTTCAGCTATTGAGTAAGAAGGCATTATTTATGAAACATATGAACACTGACCTGTAAAACACTGCACAGGTCCTGGCAGACAGAGGCCATGTAATCAGTCCTCTCAAACAGTCGCTTACGGTCAAATTCCCAGCGTAGATTCCTGCCTGTTTTTTCAAGGCTAGCACGCATCTCAAAGTAGGATAACTTCCACAAGTCCAGAACCTGCTTAGCCTCATGCACCTTGGATTTGGCCACTTCCCTCTTATCTCTGTCCAACAAACAGCACACTGTTAGGTTAAAGCCTACTGAAACCGCAAAATAACCTACAGTATGTGAACAAAGGATTCTGACTGAACTGAAACCTCCAATGGAGAATTTAAATGTATCCACACATACGTGAATATCCTGTGGACATCAATCGCTGAATTCACACGATCACACAGCTGCCAGGCAATTCGCTCCATGAGAGGGACCATACGCTCATTGGTGTTATAGTGGGAAGAGATCATCCACACAAGCTGCAGGCTGTCCAACATATCAGGGATGGTCTCCATGATGAGAACAAAATTTGCTCCAGTTGCCAGATTCTAAAACAGACAACTGTAACTTTTATAACTGAGGGGGAGGATACATGTAGTTAAAGCTAGTACAAAGACTTTTTAACTGGTTATGAAACAGTCTAATATAATACTGATGCCTCTATCTGACCTAAGTTAACAAGACCATCAGTGAGAGGATGGGCAAGGATATTTCTATATAGTTATTCTAAATGCATGCCACCAAAAATCTCAATGAAATCAGATGAAATGAGTCTGTTTACACTTTCCCCAGCAGAGTTAGCGTGAGTAGTACATTAGCCAGTTAAATTTACAAAAAGTTTACCATGAAGTGTCTTTCCAGTGTCCTGAGGAAGCGCAAATTATCATCGGCCTCCATACGGTATTTGTTAAGTTCAACAACCGTTCCTTCCAGCGTCTCAACAACGCCTGTATTTGCTTTGGTCATCACCTCCAAGATCTTCTTTACCACAGGCTGTTCAAGCTGCTCACTCATAGCACCCAGGACAGATGCACGCTCCCGCCAAAAAGCTATCTCAGCCAAAGGGCCGGGTGCCTGGAGGAAAACGGAAACTGAATATTTCACATCGCTCTGTGGATATTAGTGCGTATGTTTTATACTTTCTTCTGCCCAATCGTTTCATTTTGCACTGAAGGGGAATTCATTCTTGGTAATATCTGAGCAGCCACTATACAGTACATGTAAATGCTGGGCTTGATAGCAAGACGTTCAGCTAAAGTTTAAAGGGACACTTCACCCCAAATTCAAAAATACAGATATACGGATATATAATGGAACTGGATGGCGCTTGGCTTGTGGTGCTCAAAGCGCCAAAAAATACATCTATCAGCCAAGGGGGGCAACATTACCCAGTAACTCACACCAAAACACTCTAGATGGATAAATAGAACTACAGGTAAGAGGAAAAATATGTATCTTTGATTTTGGGGTTAACTGTCCCTTTAAGTTCTTGAACTGTGATACCATCAAATCTGCTTTTTCAATTCAGAAGATCTGGACAGTCACAAACCTGTGGCTTTTTATTTTGCTGCTCCTCAATAACAATGGTAATCTGAGTCTGCCAGTTCATCACACACTGCTCCATCTTCTCTAACAGCTCTGAATTAGAAAGAAGTACATCCACCTTCGGCTCCAGATCTAGCTCAGGAATGTGCAGTGTAATCTCATCTGCAACAAAGAGACTGATCTTTAGATTGAACTGTTTAAAAAGAAATATAAGCAGAAGCAGTACTTATATTTAATGTCCTCAGTAGAGCATTCTTGTTAAGAGGACACCCTTCACAACAGTACACAAAGTCCTGGAACACTGTAAGCCATAAATTGCTCACTCAACTAACTGTAAACACCTTGCACATAAAACTTGTAATACCCATAATAATAGTAATGTTCTTTAAATGTTTTATTTTTATGCTCTTGTAAAGCCCCTTGAATTGCCTTGTGTCTGAATGATGCTATATAAATAAACTTGCCTTGCCTTGTCTAATTAATCATTTTGAGCTGCATCAACTTAAAAATGTAAGTTAGCTGAACTTGGATAATAATTAGTTTAAAAGCTTATTTGATTTTTGTTGAACCAGTTGAGTTAATCGAATTTCAGAATACATGTTGAACTAGAAGAGAAATAGCAATAAATTTCTGAAATTAAATGAAAAACAATGATCCCTTGATATATCCAATAACACAAACCTTCAATCTGAAGCTGTTGAATAGTTGTGTTGAGCATTTCCAAATATTTGTACGTCCTGTTGAGCATCTCATCGCGACCAGGGAACGGTCCACTCTCACCAGCACAAGTCATCTCCACTTCGTGGGCCATAAGCACAGTGTACATCTGAAAACAGAGATGGTGAAAATTTACATCCTGTACACTATAAAAACAAAAGAGTTGAGAAAACTGAGATAAATTTCACAGCAACGTACTTCAATAGTTTTACCAACCAATTATGCTTTGTTGAAATAATTTACTTTTTAAATTTGACTTCTTTAGATAAACTTGAATTTTGAGATTTAGAAACACCCAAAAACTAGTTTCAACAATTGCTGATTAAACTCATTGGTGAAAAATGTTTAATAATTCAATATTTCCAATGTAAACCATTTAAATTTCAAGCACAGAAATAGTGAGAAATCAAGTTCACAGCTTTCTATGAACAATTTTTTGAACATAAATTTGTTTGGGTTTCTCAAACTCAAATATTCAAGTTTATCTAAAGAGGAAATGTTATCTCAACAAAACACAATCAAAACTTAAGAGTTTGTGTTTGTGTTGTGATTAAACACTAGTGAAGGCAGTTGACTTGAAATTGCGAATGTGATGTCAACAGTTTTTTTCTGCTGTTGTCACAGTACATTAAGGTTTTGTTTGACTATTGGTGGTGACTGTGAATTAATTTTACTTACATTGGCAAGCTTGCTCTGCATGATAAGTAGGGGGTCTCCACATTGCCAGCCAAAGTCAAATAGCATGGGCATCAGGTCCCTGGCCTCCGTCATGTCCAGTGGTTGAACAATGATGTCTGCTTACAACACAAACAATTAGCTCTTGGCTATTTTTTCCATGTGCAGTAGAGGCTTGAAAATTCTTCATTGTAATGATACTGATTGGCCATCTCACCCTTTGCGCTTCTGATAAAGTAGAAGACCTGGCATTTCAAAAATCTCTCTGGGTATTCGTTCACTGACACATAGAGCTCAGTGTGATAGACAACTTGAATCTCAATCCTCTGAAAACACAAAATCAGACATGTATTATCTCTGTCCTCTCAATTTTACAATGATACATGATTTCAAACACAAAGTTTTATCTCACATTGCTGGGACTTTGTTCATTTGTCTCCTCTGTCCCTGAGAATATCTCAGCCTCACTTTGGGACAAGGACTTCTTGTCAGGATCTGCAGAATCTCCATCTTTCCTCCTTTCTGAGTCTATAAATGTATTAATTAGATGCAGTCTTAGTAAACACACATTAACACATACTGCTCACTTTCTACTAGTTGTGGAACTAAGAACTTAAGAAACTTACAAATTAAAGGCACTTTTACTTCACTTGAGTATTTCAATTTAGGCTAGGCTACTTCTTTCACCAATGCTCTCTGCACCTTTACCAACTTACCGACTGAAATTTCAACTTCAACTTCTTCTTGTCTGATAGTCTTGAAAAACATAAGACATAATGGCGTGTCCTGCTCAGAAACGACATTCAAATAACGTATAATTTTCTCTTCTTCTTCTCCATCTTCGCGACTGAGAAGTTCGTCGAAGCAGTTGGGACCGTCCGGTAAATCGAAACCGGCTGATACCCGCTGTCGGATCCACTCCACCCGTAAATCGTCATGGACCATATTTGTCAATTAGCCTTGCTACTATAAGCTTACATTTGGAGAATTAAAAACCTTAACTCAGTTACTTTGTGGTTAACCTGTCGCCATTTGAAACGGTGCCAGCATTAGCTTGTGGTTGCCACTAGCTTTAATTCCTATCCAAGATCTCTTGTTGTAGTTTTACACGTTGCCAAGGCAACCATCAAACGTCTCGCGCTATTGTGGGAGTGAGAAGTTCTTCCCCCGAGTCTTGACTACAAGGCGGCTATCTCTACTGAATGGGCAACAGCAGAGGTCTACTTTTTGTTATACATCAAAGGTTCAAAGCCTGTCATTTCAGTTTTTAATTTTGTCAATCAATTTGTTCCTGACTTAATATTAATATTAATATTAATATTAATATTAATATTAATAATTTTCTGTTTCTGTTTTAATTAGTGCTTAAAATACAAATACACTGGGGTCCTGGGGGAACCCAGTCAAAGACACTGTTACCTATGCTGTAAAAATAGGTGGAACAATTTACTGATTGAGTTCATGTCTGACATGTGTCCTTATTTAAAGTATCATACACTATCAAGGGGGTAGGGACACTGTTGGTCACTTTGAAGGACACAGACTCAGATTTCCCCATGTGGTCTGTCTATTTTCGTTTTACACAACATTCAAATCACATGTAATTTTCCTAAAATAATAATAATGATCTGTTTTTTTGTTTTTTTTTTTCCCTTTAGATGGCATTAATTACATAACTAATGGGGTCCCCGGGCAGTAGACCCTTTATGTTAAATATGTTATTAGGATGAGGATTATGAGGTTCTGAAAACCTTAACACTTTTATTATAGGTACAGTATGAACAGTGAACCATGTGACTTCCGTATTCCGCATTTTCTACAGAAGCCTATACACCGTGCTACGTTCAAAAACCCCTGCCACACAGATTTTCATCAATTAACGTATTTAACACAAAGGAGTTAATAACTGTCCTGCCCACGATTAATTGACTTTGAAAAATAATTGATTGACTTTGAAGTAGTCTCGCAGTGTTGTGTTTGCTGACATGAAAGTTCGGTTAGTTTTGTTCTGATTGCACGCTAGCAGAGAACTGCAACCTAGCAAACGTTGACGTTATTGAACATACCCAGACCCGTCCAGTCAGCTGAACTCTGACCAAAACAAACTCGAAGCGAAAACATTTGGCTTAGACATCTGACTTTCACACAGATATTTTCCAAATGACGAGGCGATTAAACCAGAGGTGTGAATAGAAGGAATAATTTATGAGCCGGCTTGGAGAAGTAACTGGGCTTGTAGTGGTAGTGTAAGCTAGCTGCTAGCTAGAATGCTAACGTTACCGTAGCTAACATGAGCCGTTAGCTAACGGTAACGTAATGTCAGACGACCCGTCAACAGCCTTTGGGAGTAGAAGCTGCTGCTGTTGTTGCCTTAACTACCAGCCCTGTAGATTGTAACTGGATTACTACCTAGTTTAGGTGGGTAGGTAGCTAGTTAGGTTAAGACTAGATACTGATCATTTATTTTTTACGTTGCTTTTCTACTTGGAATAACAATTCCAGTATGGGGATGTGTTTACCGTGCCTTGGTGGAGCAGCGGACGACGTGGTTGTCACACCAGATCCAGTAAGTTATTTTACTACTTTTTTTTAATTCTCTGCCACTAGATAAGTCAGGCTGTCACACTTGTATTCCAATATGAAGTATGAATTGATGCGAATTAATTGAAACTAACGCTGAGTGAATGTGATTAATCATATGTGGGACACCAATAGGCCCTACTAGGTAATGTTCAGGAGTCGTTGACTGTGTTTAGCCTCTGTAAACACTGGTGTTGCAAGTATGCACCAGGCCCAGTGCAGTTAGGAACTGCAGACGGTTTGTTGTCAGTTGGAGCTTGAAGTTTTCTGTGTTTTTACAGGAGACAAGAAGACGACAATTAGCTGAGGCTGCTGAGAAAAGACAAAAAGAGGTATGTTATTTATTTAACATATTTGTAATAAGGACAAATACTCAAGTAATGCATAACCAATGTATGACTTATGATGATCTAATGCATTAATTAATACAGGATATTTGTCATGAATTCTTGTTACCACTAACACAAATTATCATGTCAGTGTGACTTTGTGTGATGAGTTCACAATTAAAGGGACACTTCACCCCCCAAAATCAAAAAATTCATATGTTCTTCTGACCTCTAGAGGTATTTATCCATCTAGATCAGGGGTTTTCAAAGTCTGAGGATGTGGGCCTTTCCTCAGATAAAGCTTGAAAAAACAAAAAACAAAACAAAACAAAAAAAAACGCCCCACTGCCCCTTAGTTTTTTTTGCGTTGTTTCATTCAATTCCTGGATGTCTGTGAGATCATGTTTATGTTATTTGATCCAATAGAAACTCAACAGCTGAGCCAAAGATTTATGTTGCCGCTTTATAGAACTTCAGACTGCATTTATTAGTTTCAGACTCTTGGAAAGACAGTAATTGTCCCCAAGGCTATCCCTCTGAACTATCCTTTTAACCAAATCACACTCATTTAGGCTATTCCATGTGATCTTCCTTTGATAACTAATGTACTATTTTTTCACATTCACTGAGCCTCCGCTTTGAAAACCTTTGCTCTAGATTGTAACATTGTCAAAAGCATTGATCCCTCTATACTTTTTCACTACCTTGTGTTTAAAAGGATACAATAGCCACAAATTATAGTAAGTCGTTCCTCCATAAAACTACATAAAACTGCTCAGCAACTCACGCCAAAACAAACTAGATGGGATAAATAGCACTACAGACCAGAGAAAAACATGTATTCTTCATTTTGGGCTGTCCCTTTAACAGGCCTTCAGTTAACACTTAGGAATGTTATTTCTCCAGTTATTTTATGAATTACTTTATATTTGATCAAGTTAGCAGTTACATAAAAGTTTATTTATGTAACTGCTTTTATCTTTATTATGTAATGTGAAATGTCTTAAAAAAGAAGCTTCATATTTTTATGAGAACGGCCTCTATTCTGATTTCAGAGAGGCTGAGCAAATACATGGGGCTGATATAAAGTTTTATGTAACCAGAATCCATGTCTGTATAAAGTAATGAAGGAATCAGCATTCTTTTACTGATGATCTATTAAGGGTGACCTAATCATGTTAGTATGACTTAAGTCATACTAACATGATCATTTATTAGTGGTGAGCAACAGGAATTTATGATACATCTTGATTTAATTCATATATTAAATCATCATGAGTCATGTATTAGTTAGACTGAGGTTTTCAAAGTGGGAGACGGTTCTCCCCGGGGGGTTTCTAAACAGTTTTGGGAAGGATTCAGTGAATGGAAGTGGAAAAAATATTACATTAATAATTAGATATCAAAATATGTGTGATTTTGTTAAAGATATAGTTCAGAGATGCAGCAGTTTGTGGGAATTTTACTGCTTTTCCCAGAGTCTGAAACTAATTACTGCCTCAGGACAGACTGTTTGTGTTTGTTGCAGTCTGGAGATATGTCAGACAGCAATATTAGGCTAGCTTGGCTCAACTGTTGAGTGTCTATGGGATCAAATAACATAATGATCCCATAGACATCCAGGAATTAAGCAAAACTAAGTAAATAAACAAAGGGGGTTTCCTTTTTCCAAGCATTGTCTAAGGGGAAGCCCACAGTCTCACTTTGAAAACCCGAGACTAAAGTATATGATTTGTACCCTTATTAAAAAATGTGACCCCAGTGGCTTGTTTGTGTGTGAAGTGCTAAAACCGTGTGTTAATACATTTGGTTGCCAGATTATCTGGTACATCTAGCTATAACTAATGTACTCTAATACCAGAGCCATTGCAGCGCATCATAAGATTTATTGTCTGTATTGTTGTTGAATTGTATTGTGTATTGAGAGGTGAAAAAAACACCTCTTAGTATAACAATACAGTTTAGCAGCAAAATGAACTAAAGCTTCCAAAATTACCAAAAAGCTCAACAATTGTCTAAAACAGTTTAATCACAAATGTAGCACTGTAACAAAGAAAGGATTTACTGCAGGGTAGTTCAGACAAGGGCTGCACAATTAATCACAACAGTATCAAAATCACAATATGGTCAAGTCCAGTATCCAAATTGCAGAACCAGAACCAAACACATGTTGTTGTTTTCTTTAAATGTGTGAGAAAACAACATTATAATGAGGTACTGTAGTGCTACAGAGGTGGACTGGATTAAAAAGCTTCTCCAGATGAAAGAAAACATGTTTGTTTGGTACAGACCCAATCAAATATCACATCATCACGATTTTATTTTATTTTTTTTATTTATTTATTTATTTTTTTTTCAGTAAAAATTAAAATTGTAATGCAAAAATCGTTCCCACTAATCATATCCCATATAGCAATTTCAGTCAGCCCTAGACAGTTGTTTAGACAGTAGTCTGCACTGTGTTTTAGTTAGATATACCAAATAATCTGGTAACTTTGAAGCCTTCTATTAAATTTATACACCCCAGTCAAAGTAGATGCACTTAGTTTGGTGAGTGATTTTTTTATTGTACAGAAAAGCCACTTGAAACCCCGCAAAAGCCATGCTAAAGTTGTATCAAGGTAAGTAGACATGGACCAGAATAAAAACTCTTCTTGGCCAGATGAATCTGTTGGATTTGCTGAAATCTCAACCCCCACATGTTTCCGCTCCAAGTCACTCTTTGAATCCCCTCCTGACACCCTGACAATTCACACCTTTACTACCGCAGATGAAAGCATTAAGCCCTAACCCACAGTCACATGTCAGTTAGCTGCTCCATCCTTTATCTGAATCCCCTTATTTGGCAGTTGAATGCCCTTTTGCTAGCTGTGGTTGAACATGCCTTCTGCTTTTGTTCAATAATAATGCATGCTTGTATATATTTGTAACATAGAAACCAGATAAAAACACTTTTTATGAAGTTGTTGCCTGTCAGTGCTCGATCATATTCTTCTCTTTTTTCCAGACAACATATAGGGGCGTTAAAAACCCAGAAGCCGTCGAGAGGAAAAGGAAAAAACAGGAGGAAATTGAGAAACAGGCGATGACCACCTCTGTATCTGGTGGTGGTGGTGGGTTGAAGGTTAGTTTTGTGCTTATCCTCAAACTGTGTGGTTTCTAAGTTTAATGTCATTCCTGGGGTCCAGTGCAAATGAATATCTCTGTACAATCTTTAGTGATACTGAACTGTCAAGCTCATAAAAGCAGGTAGTAATTTAAATGTGATGGTGTTTATATTGGATTCACAGCCACCATTATGGCTGCCGAGTTTTATCGCCGTACTGTGAGCACAAAGATCCAGGTTCCTTCACCACTCAAGTATTGATTCAACAAACTGATAACACGATCCCGAACCAGAATTCTGAATCCTGAAGAACTAGAAACACAAAAGGCGGTCTATGAAAAAATAAAACAGCAAAGAAAATTTGGGAAATAATGCAAGCAGGAGTTTAAGCAGCTAGAATATGACACATCTAAGGACTTAATGTGCTGCAGCATGTGCCACCATTTTCCCTAACTAGCCCATTTTTCATTGGAAATAATGCTTTCAGTAAATACCACATCACTATTCATTAAAAAAGTAGGCAATTCAAATGTCACAGTTTAGAAGAGCTGTGTTAAATTGTGTTATATGGTTTTTACATAAGCTTACATTTGGGCCACTAAAAATGTACTATTCCTGTTTAGATGAAATTCATGAAATATTCAACTTACAGAATCCGTTTTTTGTTTTTTTTTACACAGCCCTTTCTCACTCTAATTTCAAGGCAAGAAATGCTCAGACATGGTGTTTACTGCTTATTTCTCGCCTGATATGTCTTGAAACATTAAAAAAACATGGACATGTTGGATTTTTTGATGATTTTTCTTCTTTGTTCTCCAGTGGCAGGTGGGCTGAAAATCTAGATGGTAAAACCTGAAGTCTTGACTCTGAAGTCTGAAACAACATGGAGGATTGCTGCGAGATTATGTGAAAGATGTTTGAACTGCTGTCCATTTTTTAAAAATTAATTTCTTTGCCTCTTTTATGATGTTCCAAGACAAACAGTTACAGTTGTCATGCAAAACAACCTGAAGTGGTCACAGACAGAACAGCAGGACTTGTTGCCCGCTTTGTTGCCAAGTTATGCAAGCCAGTGTGGATCTTTGGACCAGTCAGGGATGACACAGAAATGTGCGAGCAAATATATGTCCTACTGTATTAGTTATAGAATTGATTACACGGTCTTACAGTGACTAACATTAGATAACACTAAGAATGTGACTACAAAGTTCAGTGCTATCTCTGGTGACTGTTGAGACAAAGCTGTCCTCAACGCTAAACGTTTTTCACTGCACTGTTTTTGGTTTTCATAGTCTAGGATCAATATTCACTGTAAAGCCACCTTACTTTTTTTATGACTTCTCCAAAAATCCATTATTCAAATGATACACTTGACAAGTCAACCACAGTTTATGTTTACAAAGCAATTTAAGTGTGCTTATTGTAGGATGAGAATACACTAATTTCACTTTGTTTAAGGCTCCGTTAGCAACACAGAGACCAGTGCAAACTGTGCCATAACTTGTTGGTATGTACTGAACTGGTAATGCACTCTGCCTGTCCTTGGGGTATTTTAATGTGGAAGTTGTTCTATGACATTGTGCTAAGAATGTAAGTTTGACAACAAAGTCTGTACTCGGTGCAGTGTCATAGTTGCCAATTGGGTGATTCAATCAGGAAGCACAAACTACTTGATAATTCTGCTTGATAATTCAAACTATCTAACCAGTAAAATAAGGATTATGGAACTTTGCACTGGTCTCTGCCACTGCTCCTTTAATAGAGCCCTTTTTGTTTTGTTTTTTTCTCCTCTGCACAATTTTGATTTTATTGCATTGAATTATAATGTATCCAAAACACTGTTTTGATGCTTGCTAAGTTAAACGAGATATGAAATGTGTTTGTGAATTGCCATATGACAAACAGAAGCTTTTGTTAGACATCTATTTGCACACAGTTTGTCAACATTTGGTGAACAGCAGATACACTTGCACACAGTCTGTTGGGAGAGAATCGTGTCAACTCAACTATAGTGGAAACAGGAAGAAACTGAAGGAAAAGAATAAGTGAAGTGTGTACAGTACGTAGTGAAGTATTTATGACCTTGACTTGCTTAATTGAGTGCATTTCTTACTACAGCCTTCACTGATCCTTAAATGCTTCCGGTGCTCTTGACATTTTGTAGAAAGAGGAAATCCAGCCAATGTTATTTGCTACAATAAATCACATTTCTGCTACTCTTGTGTGGGTTTAATGTGTAGAATACAGAAAAATGATTCAAGTTCAGAGAAGGTTTAGATTTGGTGAACATGATCACTGACACAACTGGCAACATACTGCAGATGAGATATATTCTTGGCTTTAAAAAAAACAAAACAGTTGATCCACTGAAAATTCACCCTTTTTTTCCCCCTTTTTTAAAGAAGTTTTAATTCCAAAGCAGACTCTATTATTTGGGGGTGTTGTTATGACATTTAACATTCAGCCACTAGAGGTCGCACTCCCCCTGCCCTCTTCTGTGCCATTTCAGGTCCCAGGAACCAAACAACACATATCTCTGTAACACAGATAAACAAAACATTAATTTTGGACCCAGCAACATTTTTAAAAATAATAAATTCACACGTAAAAATATGTAATTTAGGTTACTCTTATTTAACACATTGTGTTTTTTTTGTTTTTTTTAATTATTTGTTTATGTTATTTACAGCACCTTTAAGGTTTGTGCTTTTGGTCAGAAAACATACACAGCCCTTCAGATATTTAGAGACAAAGCAGATACATCAAACTGAGATGTTAAGAGTTTTGAGAATTTATTTAAAATTTACATCTAAAAACATAAATTGGACCCATGTACTTCACATACAAGCCTGTGTGGGTTAATTTGCATAGCCAGTCATCTCATACCAAACTCATTTATTCAATTTCCAGGGAAAAAAGTTGTAAAAGTTGAAACACATGATATTGTGAATTGCACCTATTAATTAAAAGAATCCAAATAGAGATTATTCTTCAAGTTTTAAAGACTGCGCTACCTCTAGAGGTCAGTAACACACAACAAATTGAGGAACATCAAATGAGTAAATCTACTGTATTATCAATCATAAATCAACAAAATTCTATTTAACTTCATGCTGCATCTTGTTCAGGTGATTGTCCATGTTCTTACAATACAAATTATACACAACATGAGCTATCATAATAATTATTATTATTATAAATGATATAATATAAAAATGCATTGCATAGAATAGTTATTCAACCTGTAAACAATCTAAGCATTGCTTTATTTTTTTCAGCCTAATAAAACAAAGAAAAAGCCATAACATTTTATGACCAATATTTGGTTTCTTGGAGAGATCTGTCTGGTTTTATAAGAATACCAAACGGCAGACAATTGTGTAAAGATTTGGCAAATTACATTTCTTTGGACAGTACGGTCGGCTTCCACTTATTCATCCATTGTTAAAGTTAAAATTCAGTTTACAACTTCAGTGTGGTGTCGTCTAGAGCCACCCTGTATTCAATGTACTGAAAGGGTGACGATGCTGAATGGCAAATTAAAACAAGGGGGGGAAATGTCTACTTTCTTTCAACTATCACACATGCCTGGTTGCCAAGGAATATTGGCTTCTTAATTGTCTTGACACCTCCACCACTTACTTAATTTCATTCAGAAAAAGTTATTTTTTAGCATGTACAACAAACATAGCCAGGTACCACAGGCCTGATTGACTATATAAAGGAGCAGGTGTGCTAAGACCTGAAAAAATCTATCTACTCTAACTGATATATTGCTTAAAATACAACTTTAAAAAAAAGACCCAAGTTAACCCAGTTAACTCATTATATTGTAATGAAGGACATGTTTTTTCAAAGTTGTTTATAGGTAAACTAAATAAAACACATTATTAAGGGCACATTAGTGTGATTTCAGGCTTCATCTGTTCACAAACATCCACTTGACTTTGAATTCACTTAGACAGAGAAAACAAAACCGAAGCATCACTTTTGCAAGTGTGCTTTTCATGTATGTAGCATCATATGTATAAAAAGAGTGATATGTTACATGGCCACATCCATCAGGCAGTAAACAATGGCAAGAAGTCTCCTCTGTGTCCTTTATTAATGTCACTTTTCAGTCTCGTGTCTTCACTTTTTGCCGCGGTAGTGGGCTGCCACCACCAGGTAGCTGTCAGGGGTGAGGTCCTTGATGGTGGGGGACTTGCCGCTGCTGACGGGGGACGTCTTGCCCTCCACCCGGGAGATTTGGAGCATGCGGCATGGGTCGTGTTTCAGGAGGTAGCTCTCAAAGGTCTCCCAGCCTCCACCAACACGCACCATCACATGCTTGTTGTGCAGCATCTGCAGAGATAAAGAAATTGGATTACAGCGTCACTTGTGATGTTGGTGTGCCAAAGCTGAGCCCTTTCTTCTGTAGGACTAATGTCATTTCACTGATTGAGGCTTTGGTTCTCAGGCAGATGTTGAATGAACAGTTAAGTGTGGCTTTGATGTACGAGGTTGTTGATTGATGTTGGGGGGCCTCAGAGTGGTTGATGTCCCTGGAGGGAAGCTCTCTCTATCGCTCACAGGGTTAATGCCATGTTGAGCAGTCTATGGCCAAACAGAATGATTGATTCATCTCACTGTTTTATGTCTGGAATTACATAATAAACAAGACTAAGGCTATCAAAAGTATCAATACTTGATAGCATGTGTTTAAAATTATGCAATATCCATTAATTATGATTTTAAATACTGAGGCTATAAAAAAATTTTAAGTCCTCATTCAAGATGTTAGTTCAGTCCACACTGTCCTGCCTGATATTTCTCTCAATGAGACTGTACCTTGGCACAGTAGAGCTTGAGCTAAATGCTAATATCAGTGTGATGATGTGCTCAAAATGACAATGCTTACAAGCTAATGCTGAGCAGGTATAATGTTTACCATGTTAACCATCTTAGTTAAGTACAATAGCATGCTAACATTTGCTAATTAGCATTAAATATAGCTGAGGCTGATGGGAATGTCATTACTTTTGCAAGTAGAGTCATAAACAGTGTTGGGCAGTAACACATCAACTCACACACAGAGTTAAATAATCACAGAAGGTATGCTGCTGTCTTGTTGTGCGTAAATGCATACACGTCTCTTTTATGGGCGAGACTGAGGACTGACATTAGCACCTGCAATCCATCCACTATTAAACAGAATCTTAATTGTTATGACCCATCCACCCACCGCGCATATTATCCGCAGTGTCCAGGGTTGTAATTGCAGCCTCTGCATCACTGAGAGGTTGTTACCACCACAGCAGACAACTGGACAGCTAACAACAAAAGCTTTCTGGAAGTTAAGAGTTCACTGGATCAACAGTTCAACAAGGCCGCAAACAAGGTACGCAGGTAGTGAAGTAATATAAGTAACATAACTAACTACTTTTGATACCAAATAATAAGACAAGTAATATTATTACTTTTTAAAGAAGTAATGAATACAAATTAACTTATGCTTATTATGCTATCAAAGTCAGTAGGATTCGTCCTCTGGGGACCATGAATGTGTGTACAAAATTTCATCTGAATAGTTGTTGAGGTATTTATCAGTCTGAACCAAAGAGGTTGACCAACTGACTGAGAGCCAGGCTGCCACTGGCTTCCCTAAAGTGAGCCCGCTAGCATAGCTAAAAAAATATACAGAAAATGGCGATCTTATAAAAATAAAAAAATGACTGTATATGCTCAGCTTAATCAGTGAATTATATTCTGTGTTTTTTCATCGTTCGATATGCATAATTTGCTTCAAAATAATGCCACCTGCCACATCAGGGCACATTCTCAAGGTTGGGTACCATGGCAACATCGGCCATTATAATAAAGAGAAGAAGAAATAAAAGGCTCTGATATATTGGATGCTCAGACACTCACATTCCCCAGAGGCTGTGGATATCACCCCTCCCACCTCATTAACATGTCATTACACCTCTACTAAAACAAGCTTGTTTACTGAATGCCCTTCTCAGGAGAAATTATGAATAAACAGGTTAATGTTAATACCATTAAGAGGCTATATTCACCTTTGAAAACACAACCAGTAGGAGAACGATTCACACAAATGCCAAACTAAATGGTTTGATAAAAAGGGTAAAGTACCTCATGAGATTGTCACCTCAGTCTGGTCAGATATGAAGCTTCCTGCCCTCCAGCAACATTCGGCACCATTCAACATTTATAAGCCTCTTAAAAGAATCAATCAGGAGGGCAGTGGCGGGGCACTGCTTCCAATCACCAGCGCCAGGCCTTCAGGCTTTGTGACTGTGGATTTAATGGACCTGTGTGGTGCAGAAGGGTTTCAATCACGCTGCTTTGGGACCAGACCCTTGTTGGGTCCACTCCCTCGTCAGCAGCCCAGAGAAGGACAGAGGCCCGCGGCTGAGCTCACACGGCACTTCTCACAAACACTGTGATGTTACTCTGCCCCCTTGTTGAGGCTACAACCACCTCATTTATTCCAGGAGCTGAGAAGGTCACTCTCTCAGGCATGTACAGATAATTGTGGAGTCTTATATGTGCTGCATGCCTCTGTTGTCCTCGCTCCATGGCGGCTGTGACTCGGCCTCACTGTATTCATGCCTGTTCACTGAAAGCAGCTGTTGGGGGTAAAACCATCTGGGGAATTTTAATTAAAGCATCTTTACTGTGAATAGTGCTGGCTGAGAAGCAGAAGAACAGACACTTGCTTTGGCCTTGTTGGCTTTATTTAAATGATGTATCTGACATACTGTAACTGTGACTAGTACACATGATAACACACGGTTGTACAGGTGTAATTTTGTGAAATTTTACTTCTGTTTATTCATTGTACTCTGTGCATACATCAGCTTGTGCATGTCTGTGGCTACTCCTGAGGTTTTCTCCCTTTTTCTCAATTAAAGTGTTTTTTGGGGGAATTCTTTTCTTATCCAAATCAATGATCTAAGCATAGAGGAAGTCGTACGCTGTCAACATGGTTTCTGCAGGTCCTTAAAAAGTCTCAAATCCAATAATCTGAATTTTACGCCTTAAAATGTTGTTAAAAATATTGTATAATGACTTACAGATTTTGATTTTAACCACTGATGTAAAGCCCACCCAGTTAGCTTCATGCTCCACCTTCAAGTGCGGAAAAAACAAGAGGGAACATTACACGATTTAGAATGGCAGATTTTATTAAGAGGTTAATTAATAAGAGATTGATTAACATACATTTTTTGCCAATCTAGATGTGAAATAGGTCTTGTTTGAACCTAGAGAATCCTTGATTGTAAACCCCTTTGAGGCAAATTTGTGATTTGGGTGTATATAAATAAAGTTGACTTGACATGTAAGGTAGTGTAGACTAATGGTTCTCAAATGGAGGTCGGTGCCACACTGACAGGGGGTCTGTGAAAAGTTTTCGGATTACTTCCCTGAAATTATCAGTATTTTTTTCCTAATTTATTTATGTATTTATTTTTAAATATATTATGTTCTAATCCAACAATACCGCTGAATGAATATATACTATAAAATAGAAACGTAACACTTTTGTTTTTGCTCCCATTTTTCATGAGTTGACAACTTCTTCTGTGCACATGTTGCACACACATTTTTCTCAATTTTGGTCATAAATTTGTTCAAATCTGTATTACAGAGCACTTCTCCTTCACCAAGAGATTCAATTCACCTGACAGGTGTGGCACAGAGAAGCTAATTAAACAGCAGGATTATTGCACAGATGTGCCTTGAATAAAAGGCCACTCTAAAAATGTGTAGTGTCACAACTTTTCCCTCATGGGAAAAAAAAACTGGTATCACCCATACATTAAGGCTGGAGACGGTTCTCACTACAAGGTTCTGGTGTCAAGACAGTCAGTCAGAGATCAGCAACAAATGAAGCTGATGGGGGAAAAAAACTAAGGAAACATATTAAGGAGTATTTTTTTAGTTTTAGCTTCATTAAAATGGACAGGAGGCCAGGATGTTGGTGTATGTTATGGGTATTTGGGTGTTGACATGGTGCAAATCTTTGTCAGTACATGTTGAATCTCCTTCTAATGAGATCTCTGCTATATTTTCTACCTCGTTCGTCCTTGGCTGAAGAAAAAAAAAAGAGATTCTTGGGTGCAGACTACACACTACAGAATAGTGTACAGCAGATTGCACTTCTCACCATTTGGCCTTGGTTGCTCAGCAACACAATGAAGACTGAAGCATTCAGTCATGGAAAAGGCATCAAATGATGATAAATTCAGATTTATCTTGTTTTTCTGTTGTTGTTCCTGCAGGGAATTGGAGTCTTATCGTCCTCATTAATATTTAAAACTAAAAACAGCAGATTTTTTCAGCCAGATGTTACAGTAAGCGAATTTGATTTGATTTGGTTTAGATTTGACATTAGTAGTTGTAATATAATGTGCTGACAGCAGAGGACACCCAAGAGTGAACTGTCTTTTGAACGTCCTCACATCCTTAACGTACCATCAAGCGGCATGAATCACATTCTTAGAGGTGTGAATCCTGGTTGTGGGTTGCCAAGTAACCAGAATCTCAAGGGGACCAATGCTACTTCTCTAATCTGTGTTAGCCTCCATTTATCTTTCTCCAATAGCCTTTATCCCTCCACTCAGAGAAAGTCGAGTAACACTTCCTGGGCTGATGGATTCAATGTGATTATAAGATGTAATTAATGCTGCAGCCAGCACTGGGTGATGTAGGTTAGTAAAATATTTTCAGAGTAATAACTTTGTCATCAGCTCATATGGAAATGTGTGGATGTTATTTTCTTTTTACAGCCAGTGAGCCACATTATGTTTGGCTGAAGACGGACATTGTCGGAATACCATTACCAGTAAATGAGACCTCACAGAGAAGCAAAGGCGGTCTCTCCACACACAATGGGCTACTTTCATCCCAAGGCCAGCGTCAAGTATCAACACACTGCCATATGCTGTGTGAATGGAGAGGGTCTTCACTGCAATGTGAGACCTCATTGTTATCAACCCCAAACTGATTTCAAAATTAATATGAACTTCAGTAATTTTTGTGAGGGTTTTCTCTGTCCTTGTGTCATGTTGTAAAATATATCAACCCAAAAAAACATGAAGAGTAAGAAAACACAATTAACCCAGAAATATTTTCACCAGTGCTTTGCCTGATTATTATCCAGTTCATACTTTTCCTTCACTATATTTCAGAGGGACATATTCTACTTTTACCATAAACAACACTCAGAGATATAATCAAACAAAAAATATTTTTGTCATGCCAAGTGAATTCATCTTGTTCATCTTGTCTTCGAATAGGTGAGTTTTGGATTAATACGTGTAAGCATCATCATGGCTCTAATCCACTGTGTTAAACAGTTTTGGTAAAATGGAGATTGCATTATAATTAAATAACTTGTTGTAATCCATGATGGGTACCCAACAAGGTGAGCTATATACTGTAACCATTAGTTGGCACAAATGCACTTTTATTTGTAGTAAATATAAGTACAAATGCAAATGTAAAATGCTGCCCTGTTCCTGATTAAGCATTTGTTTTGGGGTTTTTTTTGTTTTTTTTGTTGTTTTTTTTTGTTTTTTTGCTGATAATGTGATGCATAGTTGGACAGGAACAGTATATGACGTACAGTGGTGGAAGAAGTATTCACTAAGCGAATGTTTGAAATCACCATTACAAGTAAAAGTCCTCTATTAGAAATTTAGTAAACGCAGGATTATTAGCAAGATGTACTGTCAGTGTTATAGGCAAAAGTAAAAGACACATTAACATGTACATAACATTTTATGCTGCTAATTTTAACATTTCTGTTAATAATCTTGGATAAATTAATTGGCTAGGTCACTGGCTCCCAACCTGGGGGTTTCCAATCCCATCTAAGGGTCACCAAACCTTCACGGTGGGTCACGAGGCCTTCTTGATTTGAACTGGAAGAAAACTAGTTTCTAAAAATATACAGTTGGTCTTTGTCTCAGCATTTTATTCATTTATGTTAAGAAAAACAACCAAAGACTTAATAGCCAAACATTAGGGAGAAGAAAACACTGAGTTTGATTTTTTTAAAAAGAAAGAGACCTAACAAGTATCTATGATTATTAAAAATTAAACGACACATTGGACTAATACATAATACAGACAAATAATTGTAGAAAAAGTTCCTACAAATATCAGGAAAACTCATCTCTGATGCAATATTCACAGGAAATAATCTGTTTATTGCATTGAATATAATATTAAATATCCTTAAAATTTTTAGACTTTTATTTTGAATTGAGCATTTTTCCAATTGTGGTATTTTTACGTTAAACTACATAAAAGATTCCAGTACTTTTTCCACCACTATTCAAATTTTCTAACACCAGATACTGCATGAACTCACCCGGATAAAAAGCATCTTCTCCCCAACGCGGTATCGACCCTGTGACTGTCTCTCTACACAGAATTTATTCGGACATCTGCAGGGGGGGTCATCAGCGATGTGTCTGACCTGTAACACACACACACACACACACACACACACACACACACACACACACACACACACACACGCACACACAGATAAACATATTGCAGATGTTTCCACCCTGATCGAAAATAGAAGCAAAACCAGAGGTAAACTACTGCAAACTTACAGCATCATCCAACAGCTTCCCTGTACTTTTCTTGGTGGAAGTGACTTTGGTCGGAGTAGGAGAAGGGGAAGGAGACGGGGTGGGAGACACAGAGGGAGATGGAGGGAGGGGCTGAGCTGGTGATACAGGTGACGGGGGTGGTAGAGGTGCTTTCTCTTCTTGTTCAATCTCTTTCTCCAATTTTATAAGGCCAGGAGGCTCCACGTTGTACCTTGACCAAGGAAACAATGAGTAATGTCATTCCATTAGTGTAAAATTCAGAAAATAGTCAAGGATGAACTAAAATAAAGAAAGAGAAAATAGAAAAAGCAAGACCATACCGTGATGCTATCCGTCCCAACTCTAAAAGACAAAGGCACACTTCTCGTGGCTGCTTATGAAGAACTGCAGGAAGAGATCAGGCTTTAGCATTGGGTAATTACAGTATATAGACATGGTGTGTGGTAAAAGCAATGAGTGATGATGAGCGGTAGTGTGATGGTGAGAGGCACACAAAAATGAGCTTCATGCATTGAAATGCTCCTCTCCTCCGCAGTCCTGTTTATCCAGAATAAAATGACAATGAGTACCGTTCAGACTTGTGATGTATGTAAAGGCTTGAGGTGTTTACTTTAACCTCACTGAACATATGATCAGATAGTGAGATTGGATGCAAGATGTAGGCTACATGTGACACACCACACCATGCATTATAGACAATAAACATCCACTGCATGATACCAAACCTGGTGTTGTTACATCTACTGCTGCACTGATAAAATCCATCCAGAGAAAGAAAGATAGAAAGAAAAGAATAGAAAGAAAGAAAGAAGACAAGTGTTACTGCTTTTTAAAAGGATAGTTCTGGTTATTTGAAGTGGGATTATACGAGGTTCTTATCGATGCTCAGAGTATTGCCTATAGGTTATGCTTATAGATAGCTTTAAAAAATCAATATCAGTTTAAGTGTATACTATATTTAGAATATTTTCACTGCTTTACTTTACTGTCAGACTACCTTTTCAGTGGGGAAACCACTGTTATATAAGCCAAGTATCGGTGTCTCCAAACCAGCCAAACTACATTACTAAAAGTTGCTCGTCTACCACTGCCCCGATCTGTTAGATTGTTTGTGTTTATTGTGCAACTTTGGTGTTTTTAAAGGATAGCTCAGATTCACCAAAGTCACACAACAACACACTCCTGTGTGCTGTGAGGTAAAATGACTGATTCTGCCTCTGGAGTTTGGTTGTTTTGGTAGAGCAATATTGTGCTTACATAACAGCAGTTAAGCTGCAGGGTTGGGGAGTATTTAGAATATGGGTATTTAAAACACGTATTTAAAATACAAAATATGAGTAACTATTCTATTCCAATTAGTCATAAAACAACAAAAATGGTGGTGTTCTGAATGATTCTTACCAACCCTCCTGATTTCCCCAGGAAGCTCCTGTTTTTCATTGCCCTGTCTTCTCATAATTCTCCTGTATTTCTCTCTATTTTGGACAAATTTTCACACTTTTTTGCCTTTTCACAATCACAACCTGTTTCTGGCACTGCACAGCATGTATAAGCCCTACAACTCCAGTACTCTAGTTTGCTCTAGTACTCAGTCTCCACACCAAACTAGACTTCCTGGGAGAAGAAATTCTCATTTCTTGTACTTGTACTACTTTGTAAATTTTTTTGGTTTTGAAAACCTCTCTGTTTTTGAGGTCTTGCAGTTGGCAAGTATGTTCTGAAAATATTTTCTGTCTTTAAAAAATTATTACTTTATTTGTTTTTGTATTATTTTCTCGGAAATTCATATGAAGTGCAACTGTTTGTGCACATGTAGTGTAGAACCGCACAAGAGGAGACACACAGCCTGTCACTGTCAGGAATGTGTTTTTGGCATGTAAATATAAATGAACATAAAGCAAGTGTTACCTACATTCAGAATATCTCAGACAAAGGGGCTCAGTGAGACAATTTTGAAGCATTACAAAGGTTCAAAGTATTTAAAATATGTTATTTAACCTCAGTATTCTATTGGAATATGTTACAAATTATATTTCAGGGCATGTATTCAGTAATCCGTAGTGGAAAACATTTTAAAAGGTTATAATGACTTTTGTTGCTGACCCCGTCCTCAGCAGTTCATTGCTCAGCTTCTGTGCTGGTGCTCCTCTCTGCTCCTCCTAACTGGTGGTATGATGACCGACATCTACTGTAGCTAATACACTATCAGTAAGTACCTCATACAACCTTACATCAAATAATGTCAACTATCCCTTCAAGTATTTTCACAACATTGTATATAATAATTACATGTCCACTACATGTGACAGTGCAGCATTGATAGATGACTGTGTGTGTGTAACTTGGCCTTCAGAAATGATTTGCATAGTTAAAATTGTTTAGCGATGGTCCCCCAGCCATTAGTCAGATATTACAGGAATGTGTGAATATTCCAGATATTTCTGTCATCGACAGGGTCACATACTGTACACAAGATTTCAGCCCAAGCATCTTAACTGCGAGCATATTCCAGTGACATAACACGCAAAAAATCCTTGCAATAAATAGAGAGACATACTGTAGATAAAACACTGAGTGAGAATGAGGAAGAGTGCAAAATGTCTCTACTCCAGGCTGAGGAAAACATTTGCATAGCGTTGGCCTACTTTCTCACCAACTCACACCCTTCTGTCTGTGCTCCCTTTGTTTTGCACCAGACATTTTGTGCATGTATTCAAGATGTGATCAGGTAGAGCTGCTGCCATCACAGTGCTCCCAGCTGACTGACTGCTGCCCTTGTGAGCTTTGTGTGGATGTCAAAGGAGCCTGGAGATGTGAGCCTCAGAGAGGAAGCAGAGGGAAGCAGTCCAACCTGCATGATACTCAACCTGCACAATCACACCATTCACAGGAGATAGAAATCTGAGTCCAGTGCCCCGGCAGTGCCAGTGACTGCCAAAGCTTGACTGTGTTGTATCTCTGTGAGGAAACTGAAGCCTGTTTATAGACCAGCCTGTTTTCTTGCACTCTGCTGTTGTACACTCACCTAAATCCTCCGACTCAAACAGACATGTTTCTCCAACTCCAACCTTGCGACACCAGGCCAGGAAGTTGGCTGTGTTGTCCCGTGCAAAAAAGGAACCGGAGGGAGCGCTCTGCCGACATGGTATCCTCAGAGAGGGAATATTCTGCTGGAGACATAAAGAAGTTAAAAATGAACCTTAGATTAAGAATATCTCCTAACTTCCATGCATGAAAAGTACTTAAAGGGAAAGTTTGGCGCTTTTCATGTGGATGTCCAGTGAGTGTTGATGGTAAATGAAGCAATAAATTCCTCAGTGCGTACTATATCGTCAGAGTTCTCCTGCTGTAAAATCTGTTGTTTTTCCTGCATCTGGTGATGTCACAGTGATGTAACAGTGATGTAGTTGGCATTAAGAAAAAAGTAAAGGCTATTTCAGCTTGGATTTCTACACCCAATTTCAATCTGGGCCTTTCACACTCCCACTATGTCATTGAGTATAACTACAGTATGTGAAGTCACAATTGTGGATGCAGATGGTCTCTTAACTAAAGGGGAATGTATAAATTCAGCTTTGGGCTGCCCTCACCTTTCTCTGACAGAGTCAGAAACTTTCATGGTAAATATTGTAATTATGTAATTATGTCTGTCATTACATCAAATCAAATCAAACTTTATTTATATAGCACTTTTCATACATATTAAAATGCAACCCAAAGTGCTTCACAAGAAAAAAAAAACAGAAAGAAAAAAGAAATGACAAAACTTACAACAATAAAAAGTGAAAGCCCGTCCCTCCCATCCCCGCATATATATATTTTGTTGACATTAAGGTTACGTGTGGCCTGTATTTTGTTCATTTAATGATAAGATAGTAGCTTTACAACCAGGTTTCGGTGAGGTTGATGTGAAGTATTGTAGTATAGTACCAATGTGGCTGTGAGTGTTTGGTTACCATCTTCAGCTAAGCTAACTCAACCAAGTGACACAGACCCAAACTGCTACAGCTGCCAGGTGACATGCTTGATGAGTACACGTGTCACCTAACACTATGAATTGGCCAACAAAATAATAGCCATAGGCTAGTGTAGTGATACACAGCAACCTGGGAGTGGGTCTCAGAAGTTTGCACACAATACATGCTGGTACATGCGAGCATTGCTGGCTTGTCTCCTGCATGTGAGCAGGAGAATTCAGCTTTCTTGGTCAATTTAACACATGAATGAGAAATGCATTGCTTCAATTGACCACATGACACCGACAGGACATCCACATGAAAAGTGCCACATTTTCCCTCTAACTGAACATGAACTTTAACTTTGTGTTTGACAATTAGAAAACAAACATCCACTAGAGTGACTTGTGCAGCCCAACCCCCTGAATTTCCATCAAAACACAGAGCCACACTCTCTTTATCTACACTGATTTCTTCTCCATCTGCTGAGGCTCTGGTTTCAGCTCAGGATCAAGGACCTTTTCCATACAGATCAATATAGGAGATGGCGGGATAGAAAACCAGGGCTACTTTACCAGGCCTTCTATGATTTGGGATCAAATGACATGCTTATGGGTTTCAGCCCCCACACGGTCTGTTCGGGGAGATTTATGTGCCTTGCTGTGGTTTTATACAGGATATGTGCGTCTGTGCTATGAGAAAGGTGCGATGAGCTCATGCTGGAACTATGCAGGCTTTTCGTGGGTATTTTTCTTTTCTTTCCAAGCTCGCCTTTTGACTTTTTCTGGGATCCTTTCTGTTGTTGAATTACTTTGCATTCCTGGAGAAATAATGTTGACCACATTGCCAGCATTGTTTGATCTAACAATCAGAATAATAGTTTTGTTATTATTTCTGTGGTGGCTGCTGAATTATCTGCACCTTTACATTTGGAAGACATTGAGTATGAAAGGATGGGAACTAATGATCAGGATAAGGAAGTACTTTCTGTCATTTTGTTTTACTCAGAAATATTACACACTTCATCATTTATGCAGCATTTTCTCAACATCTCTACCTTCACATCTGTACCCTTTAAAGGAATAGTCCAACATTTCAGATATAGGCTATACTTACTTGCGCTTTCTGGCCGAAAGTTGAATGAGAAGATGCAGCCAGCAGCCAGTTAGCCTAGCTTAGCATAAAGACTAGAAAGAGGGGGAAATAGCTAGCCTGGCTGAGTCCAGTGGTTATAAATCCACCTCTAAAGCTGGGGGGGGGGGGGGTATGTGCCAAA